>JAGFNQ010009980.1:0-26375 GCA_024364735.1 Boesenbergia rotunda
CCGACCCTCAACGAGTTCCGGGCAGTTACCTCAACCTTCTACCTTAAGATCAAATTCTCAGTCGGCGATAAGGTCGGAGAGGTCAGGGGAGATCAGAAGGTGACTCGAGATGCTATGTGGACGATATCCGAATGGAGAGTCAGAAGGCCCCTCGCCCCTTCTCAAGCTGCAACATGGTGCAAACTTCCCCTTGGGCTGAGCTGCATGACGACAAGGAAGAGGTCCAGTTACTTCCTGACCGAGAGGAAGCCCGAGTCAAGATAGCCGCCGGACTGTCAAGCGTGCTGAAGGAGCCCCTGCTGGAGTGCTTAGCCCGGAATCAAGATGTGTTCGTCTGGTCAGTCAAAGAACTAAAGGGCATCCGACCGGAGGTAGCCGAGCACCACCTCCACGTATACCCTAATGTTCGGTCGGTTAAGCAAAGGAAACGTGACTTCAGCACGGAGTAGAACATACTGATCCGGGCTGAGATTGAGAAATTGCTGGAGGCCGACCACGTTCGAGAAGTCCATTTCCCGCCCTAGCTAGCCAATGTGGTGCTAGTGGCCAAGCCTGACAACAAGTGGAGGATATGCATTGACTTCCGGGACCTCAACCGAGCATGTCCAAAGGATTGCTACCCTTTGCCCCGGATCAATCAAATGATCGACTCGACAGCGGGCATCGAGCTCATTTTCATGTGAGTTAAGTTATCTTCTAAACTTTCTACGTCTAGAGAGATAGAAGCTTGATAACATGAGAATCTAATAGACATTTTGTCATTACTATCCTTATACATCATAGAAGTTGTTGGTTTGTTTAAGGAAGTTGAGCTTACAAGCCTTAAGTAAAACTCTACACCTGTACTTGATAACAGAGGCAAAGGACATAGGGTACAAGAGCCTACCTCCGACACTGATATAGTTTTTATAAAAACCCTTAATATTAGCGATATTGGATAAACTACGGGTATGATACGTTGTCCACCCCTGTGTGCATATAAATGTTAGAAGAAAATGCCACCCCAACTAATATCTTTATTTATATATTTTTTTTTCCAACGTCAATTTGTTCAAGGATGTGGCCTGGCTGAATTGCCATTCTTACTTAAACTCCATAATGCAAGTAATGAGCCAATCACTAGCTGACATTGCATTTTAAAGTCAAACTTAACATTTAGTCTACTCATGTTTTCAGATGATTGGGTGAGTGGAGATGAAATATATAATCATAACGACGAGTAATCACTATCATAATAACAACAAACATATATATATCAAATAATAGATCATATGGAGAGAAAAAAATGGCACACTAATGGATACAGAGCAATCGATCAGACGATCACAAGATAAACAAATATAGATCCTGTATATGGTATAATCTATGCGTGTAAGAGGACGAAATCTATCAGAAGACGTGGACATCACAGCCGGTGCTCTCGAAGACGCCGCCCGAGCCCGGCACCGGCAGCTTCAGCGTGCAGTCGATGCGCGGCCGGTTATACCGGAGCTTAAAGATCCAAACTTTGACCCTCATCTTGGGGCGCACCTTGATGTCAACGTAGTAGAACCCCTCGCTCCTCTCCCTCCGGTAGGTCTCGCCGACGGAGTCCCCGAACATCGGCTGCGTGCCGTCGAAACGAATCGTCCTGATCACGGTGGTGTTCTTGTGGCCCTGGTAGAAGGTGGGCAGGTTGGTGAAGCCGAACCGTTCGCCGTCGTATTCCGCCCGCGCCTCCAGGCGGTCGTAGTAGAAGGACAGCCGCCGGTTGGGGTTGCGGACGGTGAGGTCGAAGGAGAGGTTGTAGCGGAGGTTGGTGGAGTTGATGAGGTCGAATTGGACCAGGGAGGCGGTTTCGACGCGGGCCTTGGGCTGGTTGGGGCGGAACACGAGCCAGAGGACGAGGACGACGACGCCGAGGGCGATGACGAGGGAGAGGAAGAACTTGAAGATGCTGCAGACGAGGCAGAAGGGGCCGCAGCAACAGTTTGAGGAACGACCGACGCTGCGGAAGGAGCGGTGGCTGGGGGGCACCGGAGGGCCGTAGTAGGCGCCGTTGAGGTGGACTTGTTGCTTCGCGTCCGCCATGGGGATTGCAGAAGCAGAGCAGAGAAGAACAGAGGAGGATGCTACGCTGCTGTGATGATGTCTGGAAGAGATGGATGGCGCAGGGTTTCTTTTATAGGCGACGAGAACCGCGGCGGTTCTTGACTTGTATTGGCCGGAGGGCACCAGGAAACCGCCGAGGCCATGAAGCAAGCGCGTCGGGGAGAGAACGCGGTCAGATCATGCGAGGGTTTGACTTGACTTGCCTATGGAGTTGGTTGAATTTGACACCTGGTCAGGGTATTCGTCTCACAGTCAACGATGGATTTGGTGAAGGTAACCCAATCTGATGATTTGTACACGGGTGTGTGTAAAAATTGCGTGATCGATTTTGAGAAGTTTAGCTAAAGTCAAATTAAAGACGCAACGGGGTTGGAATTTTATGGATATATTTGTTTTGTTGCGATGACTGGACTACGATTTGTGATATGCGCAAATCATATAATCTTTTATTAGATTAATTAGGTGGATAATATCGAATTTTGGATGATCTATTTATTTTTATAAAATGTTTTTAATAGTTATCAGGATAAATCGAGAAGTATTCATAAAAGATGATCCAGAAATCCAGCATCATTCAGGATTCACATCTTATTTATAAAAAAATCTATAAAATATATCAAAACTTGATGTTCATTATAAATATTTAATGATCCCGTCAAAGAGCGAGATGAACTTCCAATTTGATGACGAAACTAACTTGCTGATGGAGAGGAGTGGTGGTGTCGGACAATGATGCTGAGGACTATTCAGGCTAAGGAGCGTCTATCATGCGAAAGAGATGACCGTCAGTAACCCACTGGAAGAGTTTCCCGGCAAGACCCTCCGACAATCAAGTCAGAATCCGGTGGAGAAGATTGAAGCTAAAGAAGAAGCGACTATAGTTAAAAATATTACGCATACCTGTGGGTGAAGGTAGGAAAACCTTATATAGCCGGGGGTGTCACGCCCCGAGACCCAGGAGCCGCTGATCCAATAGAAAAATCGGACAGCACCTCCCCTGTCCGGCGGACAATTTACACACACACAATATATATAACAATCCACGCAATATATATTTGCACAACCACGCAGTTTAAAGGGCCACAGGCCTCAGATATAAGCAGAAACAACAGTTATATGATTATAACTATCGAAAAACCAAATCCGAACTCACCTGAGCTGCCAGGGGGCAGGAACAAAACCAAAACCAATCGAAGTCCAACATAGGACTCAAAAGTACAATACCATCAATAAAACGTGCATACATGTTCAAATCCAAATAGCAGAAGCATAATGAATACTACAGGGTCCATAACCGAAGCAACGTAATGCCAAAATCAAAAAGAGCTCCGCTGGAGCTGGGGACTGGCGGCTCGGGATCTCCTCGCAGACATCAACCTGAAAATAAACATATATGGCAACGGGGTGAGTCCATAGCTCAGCGAATACCCAATAGATATGCATAGAAGGTTATACCAACAATAAGAGTTCAGCTACTACAGTCTCATAGGAACAGTAGGGAAAGACTAGTACTGAACATACCTAAGTATATATATACCTGAATCCATCTAACCTGTATAGAGGGTAAGAAATACCAGAGGAAAACCAATAGATATATAAGCTCAAATAACAAGTCTCCAGAATATGCGATGTCAAACAAGTGCAGCAAATAAGTGCAGCAAACAATGCACGATGCAAAGTATGCACATGGTGCAATGACATGTGTCACCCCTGACACCAGACAGATCAACGTACACCTGTCATAGGGACGTCTGAACGGGTAGGGCTATGACAACTGTACACCCTGCCATCACTGCTCCTGAGTGACCGGGTGGACAGGATGCTGGTGGAGACTCCGCTCCGACCCCAAGCAATGGGGGAGTCAAGCTCTCATCTCCTCGTGGCTCAGTACGAGAAGGGATCCCTGGCTGCTACCACGCCCGCGCTCACCCTCCAAATAGTGGCCGAACGGAGCAATACAGGGCAAATGCACACATCTACGGTATCCACTAACCCATGAGTGGTCGTGTGTGCCCGTCATGTACCGGAAGACGATTAGGCTCAACCACAAGGGAGTCGCTGATCGCCGGCATGCAACAGTGCAAGGATGGTGTATGATAGATACACATACCTCCCTCCCAAGTCCTCAGTATACTAAGTCTCAGTCTGAAATCCTATAACAGGAAATACAGGTAACTTACAAGGTATACTGACCGGAAAACTACCAATCCCTTAAGGTCAAATGCAGGAGACAATACCACGATCTCTAGCATACAAATGGATATGACAATTACCTGAGACTGTATGGAACGAACAGCAGAATAACTCAGGGATGAACAACAAGTATCCAGAACTGACATAATAAGCAGGGATAAACAGCAATATCCAGAACAGACATAATAACTCAGGGATAACTAACAAGTATCCAGGACAGGCATAATAAACAGGGATAGCGTATAATCTTACTGCTATCTATAACAGTCTATGCATAATCACATGACAATATCAAAAGAGATAAGTCAAAGGGTACCCGCCTCCGAATAGGTGAAGTCCGTATCAACGAGACAGAAGATAGAACCACCCGCCAATAATAAGCCAATCAAGCTCCTGTATCAGGGATGTATTTAATTAGCTATTACACAAATAACAACTAGCTAATTAATCCCCAATCCGTTTTAGGGTTAACCTAATCCATTTCTTTCTATTTAATTTTCTTTAATTAAATAGAAGGTTCCTAATTACCCCATGTAATTAAGATTGGGTTCGCTTTAATATTCAATTCAACTTCTACTTTAGTTTATTAGATTTAAATCCCCAATTTAAACCTAACCTCCTTCTAATCATCCCACCACCTATCCTAGAATCCAATTTACATATCCCAGAAAATCCTAATCTCAATAACCGCAATCGAATTGAGCTTACCTTACACCCAGCCGCTCGAAAACCAATCTTCGACAGCCGAAACACTGCTAGAAGGAGCTGAGCAACCACCAATTAATCCTAGCCAAACCAAAACCATAATCACTGGTGCATCATCACCTCACGGTAGCATCACTGGAGCGGAAAAGAACAACAAAAAGTATTCCCTACTTACTTAAGATCAAAGTTGCAGCTAAATCCCAAATCTGAGAAGTTTGAACAATTTAATCAACTCTGAACGGCTCTTCCCTCCGATTGTAGCTCCAATTGCTGATCAACTCAGCAGCCACCCAAATCGTGAGGAGTTCTACAGCTAGATTGGCGCAACCAACCTTTCCCCTATGAACCCTAGCTCGGTTCCAAAGGGGTTGAAATCACAATCTCTACTGGGGAGGGTCACAGCGATCTCTAATCAAAACATCAATGAAATCAAAAACGTTGTAACGAGATCAATCCCAGGAGACAAATCAGAACTCGACGAACTCAGCTTACCTCTATTGTGGTCGGAGATCGTAGCTTTGTTGACTACCTCCGGCGACGACCTCTCAATGAACGTTTTCCGTGTGACAATCCCAATCGAGCGTCGGCCCTCTGCAGCGTCGGTTAATCAACCAGAAGAAATCCCCTGGTAGCCGGCGTCGCGTGAAGGAGAGGGATGGTCGGCGATCGAGTGGGTGAAGCCGATGGAGGAGGAAAAAGGGATTCGTCTGCGAAACTAGGGCACCCGACGAAGAAGGCGTGCTGCGGCTGTGGAGGAAACGACTGCGGCCAAGCAGTGCCCTAATCGACTCTTAAGGTGGCTTTTTGCAGTTTAGTCCAACCAATTTCCGTCTAATCACAAAACCACCCCTAGGGTCTTAATTCCTTATCCATTCACCCTTAAAATTAGTCCCAGAGCCCGGAAAAATTCTCGGAACCTTCCGAAAAATTTCCGGAGTAGAACAAACGTGTTGGATTTTACAGGGGGAGCCAACAACCCCTGTCTCCGTTCTACCCCATTTTGTCGCATGCAGGGATAGAATCAGGGACCACTGTCAGCTCGCCGACCGGCGTCGTCTCATCCTGACATACGCAGGAGGCGCCGTGGTACAAGTTACCAGAGTTTATCAGGAATATACTGTGTCAGCAAAATATTCGCAATTCAGACACGAGTGGTGTCAAGTCCGATTCGGCTTGCGCCGACTCTAGTACTACCTTTATCTAAGTGATGTCGGAGTGCGTCGATTGGCTATCTCAAGGAATACCAAGCTATGGAGAAAACGGCACGTCGGTCGAAACATATGCAACGTACCAAGTCGGGAGGTACTCGGACATCGGTCGACCGACTTAATCCCCGGCCAGCTATCCAATCGGGACATCCAACCCGGATGAAATTCGAGCCAATGGTAATCCACTCCGTTTCATGCTTCCACCATGCCGACTTATCCGACCTCTCTTTGGAAATAACTCATCTGTATGAAGAAGTATCATACTGACCGATCGAATTATACATGAATTAGGTCGAGATCATTTAAAATAATAATTAATTATCTTTGAACTCCGGGAACAGCCATATGATATTTCTGAAGGAAAAACAAATCAACTCCACGCGTATTTAGACAAAATTCGGACCTGTGGGCTGTGGCACCTCCTGGCGGCTCTGTTGTGTTGCTCTTGAATGCGCGCCGATATCTTTGACTCCTCAGGAACTAAAATAATGTGACGGTTAAGATTGTAATCAAATGTTCATTAACATCAACTTTTATACTTGATTAGGTAAGAATTTATAAGTTCATTCAATATTATGCCAATTAAATAAATAAATTAAAATAATTTGTTAAATTAAATAAATAATACTATTAAAAAATTATTTATTTGTGATGAATTTTATAAAAGAATCATTACAAAAAATATTTGTGATAAATTTTCCAATGAAAACAAATATCATCAGAAAATTTTGCGGACAAATAAAAATTCATCATAAAATTTATAACAAAAATGAATTTCATCGTAAAATTTGTTGCAAAATTAGCGATTAATGTTGCAATGAAAATGAATTTCATCGCAATTTCGTAAATGTAAATTTTGCCTCAAAAAATCATGGCAAATCAACAACAAAAATTATCTTCGTCGCAAAATAATTTTCAGCCCAAGTTGACAAATTTTACAACCAATAGATTTTGTTGCAAAATTTATAACAGAAGTTCATTTTTTTACAACAAAATTCGAAACAGGAAAATTCCAAACACAAACAAATTCCAAAGAAAGTTAATCAATCTAAAAAATCATCATAAATAAAAGATTCCATAACATTAGACTAATCATTCCAAACACACACAAATTACAAACAATGTTAATTATTCTAAAAAATTATCATAAAAAGATTCCATAACCTTGGCCTAATCATTCCAAACATAAACAGATTCCAAACGAAGTTAATCAATCTAAAAAATCATCATTAATAAACGATCCCATAACATTGTTAAAGTCAGACAATTTAACAAGCTGATAAATATTTCACATAAAGAGATTTAACTTCATTCTCCCCTCGTACATGAACAATGGACATAAGATTTAACTTCTAAGAAACATTTCACATACTCCTCCTCTTCTCGCTTCTCACCTAAAAAAAATTTAGAAATGGTAGCATTTCAAGAACATAAATCATAGCATTTCGTCAATTATGACAAACTTTAGAA
This sequence comes from Boesenbergia rotunda, assembly GCA_024364735.1. NCBI lineage: Eukaryota > Viridiplantae > Streptophyta > Magnoliopsida > Zingiberales > Zingiberaceae > Boesenbergia > Boesenbergia rotunda. The sequence goes on from JAGFNQ010009980.1 coordinate 7,668, forward strand.
ATGATATGTGATCCGGAGAGATGTGACAGACCCAAGAAAGAAAGTCAAAATAGTAGGACAAGCTAGGTCAATGGACCCAGTCTCTTTGGTAGAGCTGATCAGGTCTGATCTTATGCTCTCCAAGTAAGAGCCGATCTTTCATGTCGATTTGCCATGCCGATCCGCCACATCGATCCGCCTTGTTGATCCGCCGTACCAATCCACCGTGTCGATCCACCAGGCTAATCCGCTGTGTCAATCTGCTGCGTCGATCCGCTATCTCGATCTGTTGCGCCGATCCGCCGTGCCGATCCGTCAACATATCTCCAACTCCTACGATCGGGCCCTTCTGTTCATCTCCACTCCGATTTGACGCCTCCCAAGCCCAGATACCTAAACGTTCCAACACGTGGGTTGATGGGACAGGTAGAGCAGTACTACCTCCAACAGATCTCTATAGTACAAGATATGGATAACATATCCTTCTAACCGCTCTTCTAATAGCTAGATATGACACATACATTATTAAGAGGAGACATCTTATCAAAAAATCTTCCTATATAAGATTGCACTTGTGTGCCAAGAAAGGGGGATTCAACTGAAAGGGGAACCCATTTTGCTACTTGTTCGGCTATGCTCCACCACTCTACTTAGCTGCTTGCTTGGCTCGGATGACCGAGACTCTCACCTCAATGCGGGTTATAAGCGAGTTTCCCCGTGCCCAAATATTGCAATCGATCGGACATGGCTGCCCACCATCCTAATAATCGCTCGGTCAGATATCCTAAACTTTCGCCTCTGCATGAGTTATAAGCGGATTTCCCTGTGTGCCTAATGATCGCAGCCGATCTGACGCGGCTATCTCCATGATTCATATAACCGACCAATCGGATGTCCCAAACTTTCATTCCTTAGCGAATTATAAGGCGGTTTCTCATGCCCAACGACCATTCAGTCGAACGTGGCATTCCACACTCCACATAACCGTCCAGTTGGATTTCTAGACTTTCGTTTTTTCAAAATGAGTTATAAGTGTGGTTCCACGCAATCTGCCGCTAGCATGGAATCACTCAGCCGCTAGCTCGGCTCTACTCTGCCGTTAGATCAACTCTACTCTGTCGCTCGCACGACATCACTCGGCCACTAGCATAGCTCTACTCTGCCGCTCGAACGACATCGCTTAGTCTCTAGCTCGGCACTATTCAGTTGCTAGCTCGTCTCTACTTCGTTGCTCGTTCGACATCACTCTGTCACTTGCACGACATCACTCAGCCGCTAGCTCGGCTCTACTCCGCCGCTCACACAGCATCGCTTTGCCGCTAGCTCGATTCTACTCTGTCGCTTGAACAACTTCACTCAGTCGCTTGAACGGCATCACTCAGTCATTTGTTCGGCTCTATTCTATCGCTCGCACAACATCGCTCTACCGCTAGCTTGACTATACTCTGTCCCTTGCACTACATCACTTTGCTGCTCGCACGACATCACTCAACCGCTCGCACAACATCACTCAGTTGCTAGCTCGACTCTACTCTACTGCTCGCACGGCATCGCTCTGTCGCTTGTATAACATCACTCAGTCGCTAGTTCGGCTCTACTCAGCCACTAGCTCGGCTCTACTCTGCTGCTTGCGCGACATCACTCAGTCGCAAGCTCGGCTCTATTCTGCCGCTCGCATGGCATTGCTTAGTAGCTAGCTCGCCTCTACTCTGTCGCTCACACGACATCATTCATCCACCATAATAAGATCTTGGCAAAATAGTGATGAAAAAGGGATTCGTTGCTAAATATCATTATTAGAGGCTAAACACAATTTTGTCACAAATAAAATTTTACATTAGCGGTGAAACAAGGATTTTCATTGCTAAAATTTTACATTAGCGACGAAATTAATAATTGAAAAATGATATGCTCAAGAAAAAAACTCAAGAAAAATCTAATGGAATGACATTGCATCGCAATTGCATCGATCCCCAACGGATTCACGGTGCCTCCTAGGTTATAGTTTGATTCGGGGCTATGGTTGGAGGTCGCCGATGGTGTTCGGGCGATAATCGGATGTGTACATGTTGACTGTCACGTCATTCCTTGAAATTTTTTTTTGAGTTTTTGATAAGGTCTATGACTTATTCTGTTATCTACTTGTAATGTTTGGGTTATAGCTGTCACGCCCCGAGGAGCCGCCCGTCTGGTATAGACTGGACTGCCGCCCCCTCGACCCGGCGGACAATTCAAAACCCTAACCTCAACGACTCTCTCAGCCCGATCGTACCCCAGCCTATAGGACTGGAACAAGCGTCTGAATAAAAAAAAACTGAAAACGTCGACGAAAGCTGCGTACCGGTACGACTTACGACAAACACAAAGCACAAGGCCTCCATGGCTCACAAAAGTACAACTATACCGTCGTATAAAAGGACACGACCAAACACGAATACAGCAGCGGAAAAGTAAAGTAAAAGAAATAGAAAACGGGTACCAACATGTACCACCAACAAGGTAAAAGAAACATCCCGGAATCATCTCGATGAAATACGCAAACTGGGACAGGCTGCCGGGCACTCCAGACAATCATCCTGAAATAAAAACAGGGAGCTGACGGGGTGAGTAACAGTACTCAGCGAATATCTCATCAGATATACAGGATAGTCTAAGCTAGCAATAGAGTAACAGGCAATCGAAATAACACAGGTACATGCAGTGGTAAGCATAACTGGAACAGGAATAGAAATACCATACCAATCTAGCTGAGTCGTCGATACCACACATAAGGGTCTCCTGTATGTGCATGTCAATCAAATGCAACATCCAAGTATAACAAGCACGGCAAGTGCAAAAGATGCGTAACACCCCTAGACGGTATGCTGCCGGCGTAACACCCCTACTCCATGACCTATCCTGGCGATATCACAAATAGCCCCAGGCCAAGACCTATCCTGGCGATATCTCTATCAGCCCCAGGCCATCACCTATCCTGGCTATATCACTAATAGCCCCAGGCCAAAACCTATCCTGGCGATATCTCTATCAGCCCCAGGCCATCACCTATCCTGGCTATATCACTATCAGCCTCAGGCCATCTCTGGAGGATATCTCTATCTGAGTGTTAACACCTACCCCATGTATATAAATGGGGGAGAGACCTCTCTCTCTCTACTCCTGGTATATGGACTATTCCAGGAGGGACCTCTGCCTGCTACCACGCTCTGATTCACTAACCCATGAGTGCATGAGCGGAGCAGCACAGAGCTGTAACGCCCGCTTTTTTTTTCCTAAAGCAGCGTTACGCTGACATACTTAAGGCATGTAACATCATACTGCAGCGGAATAACTTAAACCTTACATATACATGCCCCTACTACCATCCCTAATATAATGACATGGAACTTAACATATGAACGTCATGCTTAACATCATATCATAACATGCTTAACATCATACCATCAGGTTCATATCATATCATACTTGACATCTTATCATAAAGTTCCATAAGTCACTATTCGAGCATATAGGTAGCAAAAATAAAGTTCTTAGCATAAACGGTTAACACATTCGATTTCATGGGCCAAGTCACCATCACACACATATTTCAGGCCCTCCTGCTGCTTCCTCGTTATCCCCTTGAATGATCTGCGGTATAAGGAAATAAGACTATAAGCACACAGGCTTAGTAAGACTCTTTCCTACTCACAAAACCATTCATCATTCATCATCTCATAATGAGCACATAAAACATTAACATACTTGGTGCTCTACTTTGAACATAACATCTTACATCACTTATCGTATACATAGCATGACATGAACATAAACATAGTAGACATTCTAAGCATGGCATAACTCATAACCATAGTAGACAATCTAAGCATGACATAATTTATGGCATAAATCATAAACATAGTAGCATGACATCTTTCATGGCATAAATCATAAACATAGTAGCATGGCATCTTTCATGGCATAAATCATAAACATAGTAGACATTCTAAGCATGACATAACTCATAAACATAGTAGACATTCTAAGCATGGCATAATTCATGGCATAACTCATAAACATAGTGTTGGAGCAATCGGCCCTAGGATGGTCCGGAGTGACCATGGGTTTTGATGTTTGGGCAAAGGGTTTAAGTTAGGTTTACCCTGTGTATTTGATATGTGTATGTTGAGTGTGCAGGATTGTACAGGTACACATATGGACTTGACTGGACGACCTCAGTACGGTGAAGGATGGCATGGAGGCCAGCTGGAGGCTGGCGTGCGCATCCGAGGGACCATGGAGTGCAGAGACGATGAGCTGAGGGGCGCGGAATTCGAGGCGTACGTGAAGGGTGGCATGGAGGCAAGTTGGAGGCTTGCGTGCGCATCCGAGGGACGAGGGCCAAAGATGAAGAGGGCGCGAAGGCAATAGTCGAGGCTGCGGAGGAGGAGTCAGTCGAGTCGTAAGGGTACGAGTGCTGTGTGAATGTACTCGGGAAGTCCTAGGGGTCGAGTGCTGAGTGGAATGTACTCGGGGAGGCAAAACCCTAGGCTGGAAAGCAGGGCAGTCGACTGCCAGGTTGGGCAGTCGACTGCGTGGACTCACAGAAGGTTTTTCCTTCAGATCAGTCGACTGCCACTGGGGCAGTCGACTGGTTCAGTCGACTGCCCCTAGGGGCAGTCGACTGGTGAAATCTGGAAACAGCTAAGAATTCGAACGTTGGGGTGTAACGGTCGGATTTTAGTGGTACCAGTCGACTGCCCCTGGAGCAGTCGACTGGTGGCGTGATTTCCAGCCCGAGTCTATTTAAAGGGGGACTCGATCGGGCTGGGGTTTCTTGACGAAACTTGCTTGGATAGGGCAAGTTAGTAGTCTTGTGTGCTCAGTAGCTTGCAAAGGGTTGTGGAGAGGTTTCTCCACCCACAAGGAGCGACACGTTTCTAGCCGGAGGTTATCCGGGGAGTGATCCGCCGAAGGATTGTTGGATTAGTCACCCGGTCGGGGTGGATACCAACTAAATACGGTTTGTTAGCGTTGTTCCTTTGTTTTTATTGTTTATTATTATTGTTTCCGCTGCGCATACTAACAACGTAGGAAGAACAAGCCGAGATTTGCTATTCACCCCCCCTCTAGCGTACGACATCGATCCTAACAATTGGTATCAGAGCAAGGACCGCTCGTGATTGGACTAACCGCCAAGAAGAGCAAAAGCTAGAGAGAAGAACATGGAAGATAAGTTGGGGGAAGACATCAACGCACCACCATCCTACAATCATGAAGGATTCGGCCATTGGAAGTCAAGGATGGAAAATTGGCTAGGAATGGATTGGGATTATAGGATGACCATTGAAGACCCCTTTGAAATTCCGAGAGACAAGCACGGGAAGAGGCTTCGCCCAAGATACTGGACAAATGAACAACAAGAGCAATCTAGGGCAAATGAAAAGGTAATCATTATTTTAGTTAATATTTTGCCTACTAATATTTTGAGTCGTGTAGGAGAATATCAAAATGCATATGAATTGTGGAGCAAATTGCAAGAAATTCATAAGAACCCTACACAAGATCAATTAGTGGAAGAGGCCGAGGAAGTAAACTCAATAGCCCAAGAAGAGGAGAAAAAGGAAGAAGAATCATCTACCTCCTCAAGTGAAATGGAAGAAGAGAGTGAGAGGTCATCCACCTCATCTAGAGAAGAAAAAGGAGAAGTATCAACGTCAAGTATTGAGGGGGAAGAGAGACCCTCAATCATACAAGAACAAGAAGAGGCCTCTACCTCCACCAAAGCCAAGAGAAAAGATCACATTATATGCTTTGGTTGCAATGAAAAGGGGCACTACAAGGATAAGTGCCCAAAAGGTAAAAAGGAGGTACTCTCTAAACTCGGGTCCATTCGATTAAAATCTAACATGAATTGTAGGAATGGAGGAGCCCAAGAGAGAAAAATGAAGATTAGATGTTTCACATGTGGTGAGCTAGGGCACTACCACACCAAGTGCCCAAAGAAAGGTGAAATAAAGAAAATGGAGCATCTAAGAAGATGGGAAAAAGAAGAAAGAAAGAAGAGAAGAAGTCCACATCAAAGAGGGACTACAAGGGTAAGGGAGGTAATTCCTAAACCTAGATTAAATTGTCATTCATATTTAAGTTCCTCCATGAATGCTAAGAATCATGCCAATTACCCATCCATGAATATTAGAAATAATGCAAATCATTCATCCATGCATGCTAGATTTCATGAAAATTATCTTTTTGTGCATAACCATGGTTTTAAATATCATGATAGGAATAAGGATAACAAGGTAGATCATCACTCTAGAAAAATCATGCATTATGATAGGCCTAAGACCTATGTATCCAAGGCTAAAGGCATTAACCCCAAGGAAGGGAAACAAATGCCTAAGAAAATGGGTAGGCCTAGAAATGTCCAAGGTGGACATATGGACACCAAGTTCAAGGACTTAGAGAGGGAAAATCAAGCCTTGAGGGCAAGACTTGATACTTTAGAAAAGACCTTAGAAAGATTCAAGATTGGATCTAAAGGTCTAGACATGGTGTTGAGTAGTTTGAAACCCAACTATGATAGATCGGGATTGGGCTACCGATCTAAGACTTCCAAGGCCAACAAAAAGAAATATGTTGGGAAGACATATGATCATGGCAAGAAGGGGAAGTCTAAGGATGGCAAGGGAATGTCATCCAAGGGTAGAAAGGGTGACTTAACCAAGGACAAGGTGTCCAAGGTTAAAAAGGCCAATTTTGTAGGCCAAGAGTCATCGGTGGCACACCGGTGTGGCCTAGTATGGATTGAGCCACCTAGGGAGGTGGCTAAGGCTAAGAGCTCAAGGGGGAGCTCTAGGAGCCTTTGGGGTCCATGGTAAATGGATCTCAAAAGTTTCTCCCTTAGGAAATTAGATGAAATATGCCAAAAGGGGTTGGAAGACTTGGGTAAGTCCTAATCCTAGATTTTGGCACATCAAAAGGAGAATTTAGGGAGAAAAGGTGAAAAAGGAGCTATATTTCACAAAATTGAGGTTTAATGGTGGAATACCATGTATTTCAGTGGTAGAAAAGAATTATGATCAAGGAGAAGTGAATGCATTGAAGAGAAGTGAGAATTAGAACTTCTAGGATGAGTTTATTTGATACACTTTGGAAGAAATAGAGTTTTGTGCCAATCGTGGGATCCGGAGTACATTTATTTGGAAACGTATTTTTCCCAAGTAGATGTTGGCTTCACAAATCTCCCCACAAAATTTCAGATTTTTTGGAGATTTGTAGAATTTCTACGACATTTCTGAAATTCACCAAAGAGGGCTGAAATTCAGCCACCAGTCGACTGTCTCAGATACCAGTCGACTGGTGGCAGGCGACTGGGGGTCGACTGGGAGGTCGACCGGGATCTCTGTACGCAAGAAAAACTGAAGAGCAGTCGACTGGGAATACCCCAGTCGACTGGAGCCAGTCGACTGGGACCATCCCAGTCGACTGGGATGGCGATTTCCTATATAAGGGGGCAGTCGACTGGCCCATAGGCTGAAATGGAAAATGAGAATGTTGGCTAATCAGAAATTGTAAATTTGATTATGGGATATGATTTAGGACTAAAATTCTTGGATTTGATTTCATATTCTTTGAATAAAATGTTATCCCATGATTTGATGAGAATTTATTGGATTTTATGGAAATCAAGAAGGATTGATAAGGTTCCCTAGGTATCTAAGATTTAGAGGTTAAACAGGGAACATTGAGGACAATTCCATATGTCGAATTATGATGGTTAGATTTGACAAACACATGGAATTAGAAACGAATTTGAAAGTTAATGCAAAATCCTTAAGGAACTTAGATGTGTACCAAAAGTCAAGCACACTTGATATTTCCATGATATCATATTTTTCTAGGATAGGATATATCCTAGCAAGTGTGCTTGCAAATTTTAGAATTTTTAGATGATTGTTGAGTTCTTATTGACACTAGGGATAAGGATGCTTGGGGAGCAAGCCTTTAATGGTGTTCAAAGGGAAAAGAACTCGGGTGTTAGGTTGGGAAGAACCTAACTTGGTGTTAGGAGGTTAAGTTGGGTAGAACTTAACCCTTTGAAAATGAAAATTAGGAGAAGGCATGGGTTAAGGGGGAGGTTGTCTCCTATTTGCCTTAATTTTCATAAGAAAACTTTTGGGTTTTGTACAAAACTTGGGAATGGAGATAGATACATGGTGAAATATATTTTTCCCAAGTAGGTATGGGTACCACAAAGTTCTCCACGAAATTTGGGAATTTTTGAAGATTTGTGGAATTTCTGGCGCGTTTCTGAAATTCGGCCAGAAAACTGATTATCAGAGTATCAGTCGACTGCCCTGAGGGCAGTCGACTGGTCAGGGCTGGTGTGGGTATCCAGCAGCTGACTTGGGTCCGAGTGATTAAAAACAAGTGTATGGGGGGTTAGTACACATTGTTTAGGATCATTAGGGATTAAAAGAACCGATAATTGGGATATTATTGGGGTCTTTTTGATGTATGGCAAAGGGGGAGTGATGTTGGACTTAAGTTGGGAAACCAAATTTACCTTTGCTAGAAACCCTAGGTTTAGGGGGAGTTGAGATTAAGGGGGAGCATTGTTGCTCCATTATTGGCGTAAGGGGAACCTTGGAGAGGTTCTTTAAAAGCCTTTGTAAGTCCAATGCAGGGGGAGCTTGGGAGAAGTTTTAAAAAAAGCCCGATTTGGTTGGAAATTCCTAGCTTGGAGGGCTAGGTGTAAAATTCCTAACTCGGAGGGTTAGGTGTAGGATGCCTTGGGATAGGATCCATTTTTACATTACATATGCATTTATTTTAGCATGGTATTTGCTATTACTACTATCTTGCTTTCCTTAACTTAAACGAATTGCCAAACATCAAAAAGGGGGAGATTGTTGGAGCAATCGGCCCTAGGATGGTCCGGAGTGACCATGGGTTTTGATGTTTGGGCAAAGGGTTTAAGTTAGGTTTACCCTGTGTATTTGATATGTGTATGTTGAGTGTGCAGGATTGTATAGGTACACATATGGACTTGACTGGACGACCTCAGTACGGTGAAGGATGGAATGGAGGCCAGCTGGAGGTTGGCGTGCGCATCCGGGGGACCATGGAGTGCAGAGACAATGAGCTGAGGGGCACGGACTTCGAGGCGTACGTGAAGGGTGGCATGGAGGCAAGCTAGAGGCTTGCGTGCGCATCCGAGGGACGAGGGCCAAAGATGAAGAGGGCGCGAAGGCAATAGTCGAGGCTGCGGAGGAGGAGTCAGTCGAGTCGTAAGGGTACGAGTGCTGTGTGAATGTACTCGGGAAGTCCTAGGGGTCGAGTGCTGAGTGGAATGTACTCGGGGAGGCAAAACCCTAGGCTGGAAAGCAGGGCAGTCGACTGCCAGGTTGGGCAGTCGACTGCGTGGACTCACAGAAGGTTTTTCCTTCAGATCAGTCGACTGCCACTGGGGCAGTCGACTGGTTCAGTCGACTGCCCCTAGGGGCAGTCGACTGGTGAAATCTGGAAACAGCTAAGAATTCGAACGTTGGGGTGTAACGGTCGGATTTTAGTGGTACCAGTCGACTGCCCCTGGAGCAGTCGACTGGTGGCGTGATTTCCAGCCCGAGTCTATTTAAAGGGGGACTCGATCGGGCTGGGGTTTCTTGACGAAACTTGCTTGGATAGGGCAAGTTAGTAGTCTTGTGTGCTCAGTAGCTTGCAAAGGGTTGTGGAGAGGTTTCTCCACCCACAAGGAGCGACACGTTTCTAGCCGGAGGTTATCCGGGGAGTGATCCGCCGAATGATTGTTGGATTAGTCACCCGGCCGGGGTGGATACCAACTAAATACGGTTTGTTAGCGTTGTTCCTTTGTTTTTATTGTTTATTATTATTGTTTCCGCTGCGCATACTAACAACGTAGGAAGAACAAGCCGAGATTTGCTATTCACCCCCCTCTAGCGTACGACATCGATCCTAACACATAGTAGCATGACATCTTTCATGGCATAAATCATAAACATAGTAGCATGGCATCTTTCATGGCATAAATCATAAACATAGTAGCATGACATCTTTCATGGCATAAATCATAAACATAGTAGCATGACATCTTTCATGGCATAAATCATAAACATAGTAACATGGCATCTTTCATGGCATAAATCATAAACATAGTAGCATGACATCATACCTATCATAGCATATGAACATCTTCCTAACATAATCATGGCATAGATCATTCATTCTCATGCATACTTCTTAACATGAAACATAAGCATATCATCTTATCAACATAGCATAATGCATAACATGAATGGATGCATGAGTGGAATGCATATACATAAGGATGCTTAACTTTTAAAACATACTTTTAAATGCTTAAACATCATCATCATAACATCATTTGGGGTCCCCGGCTTATACCACATACATACATCATAGCGCGCATCCCTAGTAGATCCGAGGTAACTAGCCCCGACCTACTAGGGTAAGGACAACATAATCGGTAGTCCCCGAACCGAGGCGCTTCTTAAGGAGCCTATCCCTGTTGCATAGCTCCGGTAGTGCCAGAACCGTGGACAGCTGCGGTAGTCCATAACCGGAGCGTTCTTAAGGTGCCCATCCCTTGGACCCATACTTCGGTCCGGTACAAGCCCATACATAAAGTAAAATACTTTTCATGATTCATCATGCATAAGACATTCATGGCATACTTATCATAGCATAACTTGTTACGGCTCGGCCCGTCTACCGGCCCATTTACCGGTCCTCTCGACCGTCGTACCGTCGACCATCGACCGTGCCGTTTAGCATATTTATGCCTTAAAGGCATAAGCATCATCTTTCATTCATCATACTTGCCATTCATCATTTTCATTCTTAGACATGGTGTTCGTACACATCATTCATAGAGCATGGCATACATTCGTATACATGACATATCATTCATAACATGACATATCATTCATAACCATGGCATATCATTCATAAACATGACATAACATTCGTAAACATGGCATATCATTCATAACATGGCATATTATTCATAAACATGGCATATCATGCATAACCATGGTATATCATTCATAATCATGGCATATCATTCGTAAACATGGCATATCATTCATAACATGACATATCATTCATAAACATGACATATCATGCATAACCATGGCATATCATGTTGGAGCAATCGGCCCTAGGATGGTCCGGAGTGACCATGGGTTTTGATGTTTGGGCAAAGGGTTAAGTTAGGTCTACCCTGTGTATTTGATATGTGTATGTTGAGTGTACAGGATTGTACAGGTACACATATGGACTTGACTGAACGGCCTCAGTACGGTGAAGGATGGCATAGAGGCCAGCTGGAGGTTGGCGTGCGCATCTGAGGGACCATGTGTTAGTGATATGAGAGAAGTGTCCTAAGGCAATCGCCTTATGATGTAAACATTTATATTAATAAATGATAATTCACTATTTGAGTATACATGTTTTGTGTATTTGATTGGGATCTTAAACTCATCTACTGAATGTCCGCAATACAACTCACAGCATAAGAGAATTTGTGATGGGATCACAACTAGTGATTATCTCTATATGTGCAATTGTGAAGTATTGAAATTATCCCTAGTCGATGAATTGATAAAAACGGACACTATCGATTCTGTTGAGACTAGCATGGGTTATTCTCTAATCAGCTGATTCTCACTGGCTGGTGACATTGGGATGTCCGGAGATAAACATGGATGCTAGTTAAGGGAACTAGTTCATTGGAGTGACTAGCTGTAAAACTTCATATGGTTATCTATAAAGATATGTCAATGAAGTTCTTACTGCAGCTTAAGTGCGATGTTCCTTTGACTTGCAGTGTTCAAGTCATCTTGGTCATGGAGACTTATACTTTAACATCTTAAGCAAGCATTTCCAAGGAGGTGTGGACCCAGGATGATTGGGTATAAGCCGAAGTGCCCGAAGATGTTTGAACAGCCTACAAAGGATTCACCACTCCTTGCGAGGAGATGTATACCCAGGCCTATCGTCGGATTGTTACTCAAAACCTCTGGCCAGAGTATATCATGTTTAGAGTGCGAGTCTCTTACATGAGAGTAATTAGAAATCCAAAGGACGAGAAAGACACTACTTGGGCTAGGTGTGACGTAGTCAGCCTAGTGGGGACTGACACCATAGACCGTGTCCTGAACCAAGTGGGTATAAGGTGGTGAAGGGAATGGGGCACGATTTAGTAGAGCTGCTGAAGGGTTTCAGAATAATTTCTTCTGAGGTCAAACCGTTGATCTTTCGATTAATTGGGGATCATGATGTACTACTAGGTGCCACTCATGATCGTTCTATAATTAGTTGATTATAGACGGCCAACATAAATCGAAAGCCTATTTAGTCACACGCACTACGAGTAATCCGAGGGATTTAAAACGAGTTGAAAATTGGATTTTCCGATCAAGAGAATTAAGTCGAATCTGAGTTAATCAGAGGCGCAATGGAAGCTAAAAATGGCTAAGTCTTTTGAATGCTTAATGGGCGAATTAAATGAGTTTAATTCGCGACCGGTTCGGGTTGGTTTGGCCGGCCAAAGAGGGTGCTAACCCTCCTTGTGGTGGCCGGCCATTAAAGGGAGATTAAACCAATTTAATTGGTTTAATTAATAAAATAAATCTAGCGCTATTTATTTTATAAATTATGAATGAATAAATTTGTAAAAAGAAATTTATATAAATAAATTTGTAGAAATTTATTCTTTTTATGGAAGTTAAAATAATCCATGAAATGGTTTATTTTAATTTTATAAAATCAATTAAGAATTGATTTTTCCATAATAAGAAAGTTTATAAATTTCTTATAAAATTTATTCCATAATTTAAAGAGAAGAGGAATTTGTTTTATTATAAATTAGTTATAATAAGAGTCGGCTTAAACGGAATAATTAATAAGAGAATTTATAAGATAAATTTCTTATAACTAATTCTGTTAATTCGGTTTAGAGGGAGACTTAGCAAAGGAGTTGCTACTATATAAAGGAACCAAAGGCAAGCCCTTATTCCCAATCAACTAATCAAGTTGTGAAGAGCTCTCCCTCTCTCTCTCTTCTCTTCTCCCTCCCCTCTCCTCCATTAGGGCCGGCGCCCACTTGGTGACCTAGGGCCGGCGCCCTTCCTCCATCTAGGGCCGGCGCACCTCATCCACTTCCTTGGGTTGTGGCGTGAGCATTCAAGAAGAAGGAGAACCCGAACAAGAAGAAGAAGAAGCGGATAGCGATTCCTCTCTTCTCGGAATTCGATTCCGTTACTTCGTTGGTTAGTTTCCTAATTCTTCTCTTGATCTTCTTTGTTGTGCCTATAGAGAATCTAGTAGTTCTCGTCGGCATAAAACTCATGACTTTGCGATGTCATCCCGAAGAGAACTCGGCATGGACGCGAATAGAGGCGGAGCTTCCAAGGGACGCTACGGTTGGATCTCGTCCCTTTCTTCGAGTTACGAAAGGTATAAAGTAAATTAGTTTACTTTTCCGCAAAGTTTTATTTTATGATTATGTCAACACACTATAAGGTTGCATGCTAGATACGTGGTCAAAATAATTTAGGAAATTATTTTATGCTAATTCTTCCGCTGCACGTAAAAATTTTGAATTTTACGAACCCGTATCCCTGTCGATATGCACCCGGTCCCAACAGTGGTATCAGAGCCGGTTAGTGTTCGACATTATCATATAATTGTTTTGCGGAACACTTTGTCATGATCTCAATTTCGGAAAATTTTTCAATTATGGAAACTTTCAAATTATAATAGATTTTAGATTTAGAAATTTCAAAGTTTGGAAATCTTCATGAAATTTCGCAAACGTTTGGAATTTTCTAGTTTCTAAAATTTTATGATAATTGTGAAAACTTCCCATCTTTGGAAACTTCCCAAATTTTGGAAATTTTTCTATTTTAGAAATTTTCTAATTTTTGAAAATATATAAGTTTTCTTTTTACCAGAAACTTACAATTATTCTGAAAAATTATTTTTGAAATCTCGCAATTTTGGGCACTTTCTTTTGAGAGACAAATTCATGGACAGTTAATTGACAATTAAATTTGAATTGGTTTTTAAATTGACAACAAAATTCTTTATTTTGGATTGAGCCTCGGGGAGCCGTCCAATTTAAAGTTAGTTGTTGTAATTTAATTTCCTAATTTTTAATTGAAATTGTCATGTTTGATTTGGATTGAGCCTCAGGGAGCCGTCCAATTGGATTTACGACAAATTATTTTTCTTTGGGTATCTGAGCCTCGGGGAGCCACCCTTAGAAAACGATTTGTTGTAATTAATTAAATCCATGAATAAAATATGTTTTAAGAGGTGATGCTCTTACATATTGTTGTCTCCAAAATTAATTAGGAAAATGATTTCCTATAGAGTTTCTTAAATGAGATTTTTATGAAAATAATATATGGTTGAATTAAGGGAATTGTCTCTTAATTTAATAAGTTTTGATTTAGAGAAATCAAAGTCTTGAACATATTATTTCCGAAATTGATTATGACAATTTAGGAAATTGTTTCCCAAAACAATTCCTTTAATATAGTATGAGATTAGAATTAGGAAATCCGGTTCCTAATTCAATTAATGAGACTTGATAACTTAAGTCACATACATACTTTATTAAGGAAATCGTTAGTCATGACAAATGTCATGAATGTGCTTAGAGAAGATGAGACCCAAAACCCCTTACAAAATATTAAGGCCAACACCTTCCATTAATATGGTTAGAATCGGAGTTTTGTTTCTCGTTTGGGTTGATGGACACATCCATGCCCGACTTGAACCTCAACATGTTCAAACCATGGAATTAGTTTATGAATAATATAGTTGGAGTCAGAGGTCAATCCTTAGTTTTGGTTGTTGGACACATCCAAGCCTAACTAAACGGTTGAATGAGCTCCAACCATATTAAAACTATTTCTTGATTAATGGGTCAGCCTTAAGCTTGGAGCATCGATTTGTTGTGCCACAGCCAAGGTCGATGTAAAGAGAGGTGCAGTTGGGTGCTATGTATAATGTTGCATACTTGTTAATGAGTTAACAACCCAATGATTTACGGCAATTTACCAAAAGGCGCACCCAAAAATGGATATTTACCAAAAGGCGTCCCATGGTTTCAATGTTACCAAAGGGCGCACATATTTTAGTAAACTTCCTCTTATACCCCTACTGTCAATCAAGTACTGCATGCAATTCTCTTTCCCTTTCTCTTTCTCTTTGTCAGTAACGAATTTCGAGATGGACGTACGTACCTTTCTCAAAAAGATGTTCCTTTATATTTTGATAATAATATTATGGAACCTTTCTCAAAACAAAAAAATATTAAAATTAATTAAAATATTTTTATTAAATAAAAACTAAAAGAACATTTCAGCCGCCCACGTTGGGCCTGAAATGATTCCATTTCAGGCCCAACGTGGGGCTGAAATGTTTCCATTTCAGGCCCAACGTGCCCAATATTAAGGGTCTTTTCTCGATTCTTTATTATTACATTTTAACACCTCGGAGAAGTCCAAATAAATAATGGATAGCAAATTTGAACTCCTTGTAACCTCAGAAATCCACAGGAACTGAAATTTTTACAATCGGAGCTCTCTAGGTCAATCAGTGGCCTTTTGGAGTCATTGGGGCCCGAAATGGAAAAATACGTGGGCCTGAAATGGAAACGTGGGCCTGAAATTTTTCATTTCAGGCCCCAATGACTCCAAAAGGCCACTGATTAACCTAGAGAGCTCCGATTGTAAAAATTTCAGCTCCTGTGGATTTCTGAGGTTACAAGGAGTTCAAATTTGCTATCCATTGTTTATTTGGACTTCTCCGAGATATTAAAATGAAATAATGAAGAACCGAGAAAACATCACGTTGGGCCTGAAATGGGCACGTTGGGCATGAAATGGAACCATTTCAGACCCACGTTGGGCCTGAAATGGAACCATTTCAGGCCCACGTTAGGCCTGAATGGAATCATTTCAGGCCCAACGTGGGCCTCGAAATGGTTCCATTTCAGTCCCAATGACCCTAAAAGGCCTAATGTGTCAAAATTCACTATTTGACCTAGAGAGCTCCGATTGTAAAAATTTCAGTTCCTGTGGATTTCTGAGGTTACAAGGAGTTCAAATTTGCTATCCATTATTCATTTGGACTTCTACGAGGTATTAAAATGTAATAATGAAGAACCGAGAAGAAATCACACATTAGGCCTTTTAGGGTCATTGGGCCTGAAATGGTTGGACACCTATTGTATTGGAGATATCTAATATATAGATGTTTGGACACCTAAAATATCATCTCCTACCTCTGACCTCTCTATTCATATGAATTTTCAGAAATCCAGATATGGGAGGTCCATCAGTGAGTTTTGACCAAAACTCACTGATATTTCTAAACTACTCCTATTTGATTGGTGATATCTAATATATAGATGGTTGGACACCTAAAACATCATCTCCTACCTCTAACCTCTCTATTCATATGGAATTTTCAGAAATCCAGATATGTGAGGTCCATCAGTGGGTTTTGGTCAAAACTCACTGATATTTCTAAACTACTCCTATTTGATTGATGATATCAATATATAGATGTTTGGACACCTAAAACATCATCTCCTACCTCTAACCTCTCTATTCATATGGAATTTTCAGAAATCCAGATATGGGAGGTCCATCAGTGGGTTTTGGTCAAAACTCACTGATATTTCTAAACTACTCCTATTTGATTGGTGATATCTAATATATAGATGTTTGGACATCTAAAACATCATCTCCTACCTCCAACCTCTCTATTCATATGGAATTTTCAGAAATCCAGATATGGGAGGTCCATCAGTGGGTTTTGGTCAAAACTCACTGATATTTCTAAACTACTCCTATTTGATTGGTGATATCTAATATATAGATGGTTGGACACCTAAAACATCATCTCCTACCTCTAACCTCTCTATTCATATGAAATTTTCAGAAATCCAGATATGGGAGGTCCATCAGTGAGTTTTGACCAAAACCCACTGATATTTCTAAACTACTCCTATTTGATTGGTGATATCTAATATATAGATGTTTGGACACCTAAAACATCATCTCCTACCTCTAACCTCTCTATTCATATGGAATTTTCAGAAATCCAGATATGGGAGGTCCATCAGTGGGTTTTGGTCAAAACTCACTGATATTTCTAAACTACTACTATTTGATTGGTGATATCTAATATATAGATGTTTGGACACCTAAAACATCATCTCCTACTCTAACCTCTCTATTCATATGGAATTTTCAGAAATCCAGATATGGAGGTCCATCAGTGGGTTTGGTCAAAACTCACTGATATTTCTAAACTACTCCTATTTGATTGGTGATATCTAATATATAGATGTTTGGACACTAAAACATCATCTCCTACCTCTAACCTCTCTATTCATATGGAATTTTCAGAAATCCAGATATGGGAGATCCATCAGTGAATTTTGACCAAAACCCACTGATATTTCTGAAAACCCACTGAGTTTTGACCAAAACCCACTGATGGACCTCCCATATCTGGATTTCTGAAAATTTCATATGAATAGAGAGGTTAGAGGTAGGAGATGATGTTTTAGGTGTCCAAACATCTATATATTAGATATCACCAATCAAATAGGAGTAGTTTAGAAATATCAGTGAGTTTTGACCAAAACCCACTGATGGACCTCCCATATCTGGATTTCTGAAAATTCCATATGAATAGAGAGGATAGTGGTAGGAGATGATGTTTTAGGTGTCCAAATATCTATATATTAGATATCACCAATCAAATAGGAGTAGTTTAGAAATATCAGTGAGTTTTTGACCAAAACCCACTGATGGACCTCCCATATCTGGATTTCTGAAAATTCCATATGAATAGAGAGGTTAGAGGTAGGAGATGATGTTTTAGGTGTCCAAACATCTATATATTAGATATCACCAATCAAATAGGAGTAGTTTAGAAATATCAGTGGTTTTGACAAAACCACTGATGGACCTCCCATATCTGGATTTCTGAAAATTCCATATGAATAGAGAGGTTAGAGGTAGGAGATGATGTTTTAGGTGTCCAACCATCTATATATTAGATATCACCAATCAAATAGGAGTAGTTTAGAAATATCAGTGAGTTTTGACCAAAACCCACTGATGGACCTCCCATATCTGGATTTCTGAAAATTCCATATGAATAGAGAGGTTAGAGGTAGGAGATGATGTTTTAGGTGTCCAAACATCTATATATTAGATATCACCAATCAAATAGGAGTAGTTTAGAAATATCAGTGAGTTTTGACCAAAACCCACTGATGGACCTCCCATATCTGGATTTCTGAAAATTCCATATGAATAGAGAGGTTAGAGGTAGGAGATGATGTTTTAGGTGTCCAAACATCTATATATTGATATCATCAATCAAATAGGAGTAGTTTAGAAATATCAGTGAGTTTTGACCAAAACCCACTGATGGACCTCCCATATCTGGATTTCTGAAAATTCCATATGAATAGAGAGGTTAGAGGTAGGAGATGATGTTTTAGGTGTCCAACCATCTATATATTAGATATCACCAATCAAATAGGAGTAGTTTAGAAATATCAGTGAGTTTTGGTCAAAACTCACTGATGGACCTCCCATATCTGGATTTCTGAAAATTCATATGAATAGAGAGGTCAGAGGTAGGAGATGATATTTTTAGGTGTCCAAC
>JAGFNQ010009981.1:0-45230 GCA_024364735.1 Boesenbergia rotunda
TCATCCCTGTTTTGGAGCTGCAAATCTTTTGAAACAAGTGTAATAATAAAAATAATCGTTGATTTGATTACTAAATTATCTTTGATGTATCATCAATAATCATTTCCTTTAACTTCAGGAACTGGGATAGAAAAGCCAGACTACTTGGCCACGGTTGATGTGGACCCCAGCTCACCAACCTATTCTAAAGTAATCCATAGGCTTCCTGTGCCCTATGTTGGCGATGAGCTGCATCATTCTGGCTGGAACTCTTGCAGCTCGTGTCATGGGGACTCAACAGCTGTTCGGCGTTTCTTGATCGTGCCTTCATTGCTGTAATAGATCTTTAACAATCTTATACTGCGTTTTTCTTGTTTGAAGACATGATATATCCAAGCTGTTATATTAATATGATATATGGTTTCGATTGGTTCGATACAACTTCAATAATATCATAGCTTCTTTGTCGTACATCGGTTATTGGGTTGCTTTCATATCATACTTGGGATTTAGGAATTTAGTAGGTTGAGTTTACTTCGTTCACGCCTCCTATTAGGAGTGATACTATATATGTTCAGTTCACAAAAGAATCCTAAATAGTCCCAACAGTGAGGTGCATGGCTAGATAAACTATTTATGAAGTTAATTTTGGTACTTGAAATATTTAATATGTCAAAAGAATAATAATTCAGGCTTAAAATTGTTACTGTATCTTATGCTTTTCCAACTCCTAATTCAATCACAAAATAGTCAGTATCCTGACATGTTAATGAATGCCAAACATTTTGAATAATATTTGAGCTTTTTTCTTAAAGTTCTTTACTAACTTTTGACATGCGGTTGATTTTGGGGACAGACTCATGGTCACCTTCCATCTACTTAAGATCTTTGTTTGATCCATCTATTGCATGGTCGTTCCTGAAGGCTCATAATTGAAAATTTGGACTGATACTGGATTACATTTTTTTTTTGTCCTGTTACCTTACCTGAATTGTACAAACCAACTGCGCTTGCTATGCAGAATCATGGTCAACCAAAGATTGTTGATTTTGAATGCAATTACGTTGCATATTTTGGTAAATAATATAAAGCAGTGGCTTTGTTATTAATGTTATTATTTCCTGTAAAGCAAATTTGAAACAGCAATTACATTGTAATCTCCTTTGTCCTTCTTTATCATCCAGCTAATTAGTCATATTTTCAGATCAAGCCGTATATATGTCATTGACACTGTAAAAGATCCAAAAGCTCCCTCATTGCATAAGGTTGTTGAGCCTGCAGATATTGCACAGAAAACTGGGCTAGCTTATCCTCATACTTCCCATTGCCTTGCATCTGGTGATATAATGATTTCTTGTCTTGGAGATAAAGATGGAAATGCTGAAGGCAATGGCTTCCTGCTTCTTGATTCAGATTTCAATGTAAAGGGAAGGTCAGTGCTCCTCTTCTCTTGGTATATAACTTCTACAATAAGGCTTATTCCTAAAAACTTGCAATGATTTCAAGAGCTAATTGAGTTGTCATCAAGCATTAAAAAATGCTGATGTTCTTATTAAATGTAGGGCAATAAAAATATGCACAAGATATCAGGAAGAAGGTTCTTCCTGCTAATTAATGGAGTGTCATAGATGCCAATAATATCAGTATGAACAATGATGTCCTTAACTAAAATCTTATTAAATGGATAAAATATTCACTTTTCTCCAAACCATATTTTATCATCATCATCAACTCGTGTTTGTCCCTTTGGAATTCGGGGTAGGAAGAGATTTTATTTTCACACTGAAATAATCATTATATGGGTGCATATAAACTCTTGTAAAATCCTAAACTTAGATGTTCTATGTTGGACCAAACTGCCACCTCAATACTACATGTATCAGAGAGAGAGAATGAAATGAAACTAAAATAAAGAGAGAGAACCTTTGAAACTAATTTCTAAGTGGGTTTCTTCCTGAAGCAGTGATACATCATCATGCGATAAACAAAATTAAAGGAAAAGCACTTGAGGGTCCTAGAAGGAAAATAAATAGCAATTTTTATTTGCATGGTTAGCAAGAGGGAGCATGAATCACACTCTCAGGTTGTCAAAAACAGGGCTCCAGAGGTAGGGCAAGTGGAAATTGTTGGGTCTTGATCGTACAGCTAGAGGGGGTGAATAGTCGATCACCCACGAATTCGTCGATTTTTCCTACACATGTTAGTGTACAACGGAATACAATATAAACTAAAACTAACAAGGAAGAACACAAACCAATTTAACGTGGTCGGAGATAAAACTCCTACTCTATGATAGTCCCGTAAGGTAGACGATCCTGATCCGTCGGTGGATGAGTCCCCGGAAAGCCTCCGGCTAGCTCGTGTCGATCCTTGTGGGTAGAGAAACCTCATCACAACCTTGCAACAACTCCTGAGCACCAAGATTACTAATTGACCTTTAACCAAATCAAATTTCGTCAACCTTAGTCAGCCAAACCGAGCTCTCTTAAATAGAGCTCGTGGCTGAACTAGTCGTTACCAGTCGAATGGTGCCAACACTAGTCGACTACCACAGTCGAATTCGAACGTTACAACCCAACGTTCGAATTCCAGCCAACACCAGTCGACTGCACAGAAGATCAGTCGACTGATCTTTCTTGGGATCAGTTGCCTGACCAAATCCTAAACCTAGGTTTCCTATCCCGAGTACAGTTCACTCAGCAGTCGGACTCTCACGAGACTCACTTGACTCTTCTTGCAGCCTCGACCTGTTGCCTTCTTCGACTTCGACTCATGTCTCTCAGATGCATACAAGCCCACGGCTCGTCTCTACATGTCATCCTTCGTATATGCCTCGAAGTGCGCTTCCCTCGGCTCATCGTTCATGCCTTGTCTACGGTCCCTCGGACGCACTATCCTTCACCGAACTCGAAGCTATCAAGCTGAGTCTATGTGTATCTTGCAGAACCTGCACACTCAAATACACATATCAAACACAAAGGTGAACCTAACTTAACCTTTGCCCAAACATCAAAACATATGGTCCTACGGACCATAGATAGGGGTGAGCAAAAATTCGAAAAAATCGAATTAACCGAACCGAACCAACCGAATTTTGAAATTCGGTTCGGTTAATTTGGTTTTCGAATTTTTTTTTAAAATTCGATTTCATTTTCGGTTAAATCGGTTCGGTTTTGAATTTTGTAATTCGGTTAAATCGAATAAAAATATTAATTTAATTATTTTTTATTTTAAAATATAATTAATTAACTAAAATCTTGTTATTTTAATTAAAAATCGAATAAAATTTAAAATTTCGGTTAATTCGGTTGAAAATCGAATAAACCAAAATTTTATCGGCTCGGTAAGTTCGGTTTTTTAAGAAAATTCGGTCAGTTCGGTTGGTTCAAAAAAATCGGTTAATTCGGTTTTCGATTTATTCGGTTCGGTCGGTTTGGTTTTGACCGAATGCTCAACCCTAACCATAGATTGCCTCAACAATCTTCCCCTTTTTATATTTGGCAATACGTTTAAGTTAGGGAAAATAAATAGTAAATGAACATGCTAATAAACATTTGAACTTATGTTGCCAAGGCTACACCTTGGATTTATACCGCCAATGCATATGCAAACATGCATGGATCCTATCACAAGGTATCCCCCACACCTAAACTCCCTATGAGTTAGAATTTTTACTAAACGAGTTTTTTAAGAACCTCTCCAAGGCTCCTTACATTGGACTTACAAAAGGATTTTTAAGAACCTATTATAAGGTTCCCCCTTCGCCAAAAAATGAGCAACAATGCCCTCCCTTCACCTAAGCTCCCTCTTGACCTAGGATTTTATGCAAAGGCGTATTTGGTTTTCCACTTAAACCTAACACTTTTCTCCCTTTGTCATACATCAAAAAAGAACTCTAACAATATCTCAATTATTGGATTCCTTAATCTCTAATGATCATAAACATTGTGTATTAACCCCCATAAGATTATACACATGTTTGACATCATTAGGACACTTTTCAACTTTGCTGAAAATAATTTCAGCACGTATCAGTCGACTGAGACAGTTATTAGTCGACTGATCCTTATCGAAAAATAACTCATAGAATCATCAGTCGGCTGACCTTTGCACCAGTCGCCTAATACCCTGATATCAACCTATTTCTACATTTCTAACCCAATTTCAGAAATACACTAATAAATCCATAAATCTTCAAAAATTCTCAAATTTTGTGGAGAGGTTTGTGGTACCCGTGTCTACTTTGGAAAAATACATAAAAAATATATCTATCACCAATCCCAAGATTGATATAAAACTTAAAACTATCTAAATAGTTCAATTGAACCTCGACTTAAAATCCTAGTTTTGACTTCGTCTTGATGTATCTTCCTATATCAAACCACAATACTTCCCTAGCATTGGTTTATATGACATTTATACATCAAAAATCAATTTTCATGCAATATGACCCCAATGCCATATTTTCATGCATGAACGACAATCCCAATGTGTCAAATCCCTCGGATTGAGACTCAAATTCATCTCCAAATCCTTTGGCACACTTCGTGGTATATCTAGACTCCCAAGTAGAAACCACCTAAGATTCATTGACCATGACTCCCAAATTGACTCTTAGAGCTCCCCCTTGAGCTCTTAACTTTAGCCACCTCCCTAGGTGACTGATCTATAATCACAAGGCCACATCGTTGTACCTCCGGTAACTCTTGGCCTATAAACCTAACCTTCTTAACCTAGGATACCTTGTCCTTGGTTGAGTTCTTTTTCTTGCCCTTAAATGACACTCCCTTGCCATTTTTGGACTTCTCCTTGCTACTGTCATACGACACTCTTGCATATGACTTTTCCTTAGCATTGAAGGACTTAGACCGGTATCTTAAATCCGATCTATCATTGTTGGATTTTTGGCTCCCCAACAATAATCTAACCCTTTAGATCCAATGGTGAATCTAACTAAGATTTTTCTTCAATTTCTCAAGCTTTACCCTCAAAACTTGATTTTCCCTTTCTATGTTTCTAAACCTAGAATTAATATGTCCACCATGGACATTCCTAGACCTACCCATCTTTCTATGCATATGTCTCCTTTTCTTGGGATTAATGCATTGATCCTTAGGTTTAACATGTCTAGGTTTATCATGATGCATGATTTTTCTTATGATTTATATTATTAACCCTATTCCTATCATGATATTTAAAACCAAAATTTTGTATGGGTAAATAATTTATATTATTTCTAACATGCATGTAGGAAGTTAACTTTGAATTACATTTCAAATTAGGGATTACCTCCCTTACCCTTGTAGCTCCCCCTTGATGTGAGCTTTTCTTCTTCACCTTCTTCTCGCATTTCCTCAAAAACTTTTTGAATTCTCCTTTCCTTGAGCATTTGGTGTGGTAGTGTCCTAGCTCACCACACGTGAAACACCTAATGTGCTTCTTCTCCTTCTTTTTCCTACAACCCATATTGGAATCTAAAGGAATGGAAATGAGTTTAGGATTTACCTCTTTTTTCTTACCTAATGGATACTTGTCCTTGTAGTGTCCCTTTTGATTGCACCTAAAACAAATTATGTGGTCCTTTGATTTTGTTTTGGTGGAGGTGCAGACTTCTTCTTGCTCCAGTATAGGGGATGGTCTCTCCTCCCCCTCAATCCTTAAAGTGGAGACTTCTTTTATTTCTTCCTCACTTGAGGACGTGAATTGCTCATTTTCAATGCCCAATTCACTTGAGGAGGTGGATGATCCTTCTTCTTCTTTCTCCTCCTTGGATGTTGAGCTCTTCTCTTCATCCGAAAGGTATTTCTTCTCCTCTTGGACCATTAAGCCCATCTCCTTGGGCTCTTTTTCTTTTTGTGTTTATGTAGGCTTCTCATGAAGAGCTATCATCTTACTCCATAGCTCATGAACATTCTTCTACTCACCTACACTCTTAATCACATCATTAGGCAGAATATTAATTAAAATTGAAATTACCTTCTCGTTTGCCTTTGATTGTGATTGTTGTTCCTTTGTCCAATAGCGTGGTCGGAGCTTCTTTCCATGCTTGTCTTTTGGGACTTTAAATGGTTCTTCGAGTGCGATCATCAAATCCCAATCCATATCGAACCATGTCTTCACCCGCAACCTCCAATAGTCAAACTCTCGCGATCATATGGAGGTGGAACGGTGGCGTCGTCCCTCATTCTTTCTTCAAGCTCCATTTCCTCTAGCTCTTTGCTCTCTCGGCGGTTAGTCTGTAGATGAGCGAACCTGACTCTGATACCACTTGTTGGGTCTTGATCGTACGACTAGAGGGGGTGAATAGCTGATTACCCACGAATTTGTCGGTTCTTCCTACGCGTGTTAGTGCGCAACGGAATATAATATAAACTAAAACTAACAAGGAAGAACACAAACCAATTTAACGTGGTTCGGAGAAAACATATACTCCACGACAGTCCGTAAGGTGGACGATCCCGATCCGTCGGTGGATGAGTCTTCGGAAAGCCTTCGGTTAGCTCGTGTCGCTCCTTGTGGGTGGAGAAACCTCACCACAACCTTGCAACAACTCCTGAGCACCTAGACTTTTAATTGACTTTTAACCAAAGCTAATTTTGTCAATCCTAGCCAGCCAAACCAATCTCCCTTAAATAAAGCTCGTTTCTGAACTAGCCGTTACCAGTTGAATGGTGCCAACACCAGTCGACTGCTCTAGCCGAATTCGAACGTTACAACCTAACGATTGAATTCCAGCCGACACCAATTGACTGCACAAAAATCAGTCGACTGATTTTTCTGTGAGCTCTACCAGTCGACTGATCCTACATTAGTCGATTAACCAAATTGTAAACCTAGGGTTTCTCATCCCGAGTATAGTTCACTCAGCACTCGGACCCTCACAACTTACTTGACTCTTCTTGCAACCTCGACCTGTCGCCTTTAAGCCTTCTTCGACTTTGGCTCTCGTCCTTCGGATACATACAAGCCCGTGGCTCGTCTCCACATGCCATTCTTCGCATATGCCTCGAGGTGCGCTTCTCTCGGCTCATCGTTCCTGTCTTGTCCACGGTCCCTCGGATGCACCATCCTTCACCGAACCTAAAACCATCAAGCTGAGTCTATGTGTATCCTGCAGAACCTGCACACTCATATATACATATCAAACATAAGGGTGAACCTAACTTAAATCCTTTGTCTAAACATCAAAACACATGGTCCCACGGATGCCTCAATAGAAATGAGATACTTTCATGTACAGAGAGATGATACTGTTGTGGTCACAGGCATTCTAGAAGAAACGTGAAAGTTCACATAGACATTGGTGCCCTCATTTGTGAGGAAGACAAGGATATTCGTGCAGGGATGCTTCATCTAGAATGTGAGATAGAGGCAAAGAGATCATTTGAGAGGAGCTTAGGAGATCTTCTGTGCTGAATTGTCTTTTGGATAAAGTCATTGGTAAGGACTTGTTCACAATGAGGGAGTTGGAGAGTAGATGAGTGACCATTGCTTAGTGTTTGCCTAGAGGTTTTCAGTTTTTTGTTGCCATCGACTTCTCTTAATCCTTAGTTGTTGGTGCCTACTCGCTCCTGAGCTATGACAGCCTAGATTACTTTGGTGACACGGGATTTTGGGTGGCACCATAGTGGTAGGTGATGTCATTTGCCTTAACTACCCATCTGTCCTCAGTGGTGAGTCCACTGAGGATGTCATTGATGTTGGCATGGTCAGGGAGATCATAGATTTCATGCTTCTAGGGGGCCTTCCGTGATCTTGGAGGTGATTGATCACCTTTGCTGCTCGCTTAGTAGAATATTTGATGGCAAAAGAGGTGGAACGCATGCAATTGGCGGGTCTTGATGTTGCAAGCTTTTGAAATTGTCAACTTTTTGTGGGATGGGGCTTGAACTATGAATTGATTATAAAATTAGAGAACATCAAAATAGAATACATGTGGAGATATAAGTTTTAATTTGGTATTGTGGTTACATTAGGCACTCAAATTCACTTTAAAATGTTAGAAGGTAAAATGGTCATATGAAATCATATCGGCCTTTCATGAGAAACCTCACACAGCTATCAAAACAAACAAAAATCTCTAGTGAATTAAACTTGACAAGAATAACAGAGAAAAATAACTGGCATGCCGCACATGAGAAGAAAGGACTTCCAATCTAATCTCTGATAACGGCACAAGTTCAACCAATACCTTTAATCTGAAGTGGTACAAGGCGCTTCAGCTTCAAGATTTAACTACCTATAATCTTTGTAGTTTAATGTTAACATACAATTTACAAATTAATATGCTCGAATATTAGAAAATCTGAAAATAAAATGGGTTTTGCGGTATCTAACTGAAATGTGTTTATATTGTTTCAACTGTGTTCATTTTATATGCATATGATGCATTTTTACAATTGCTGCATTTTAGACTCTTGACATGCAGTTAAATTTCTGTTGACTTACAAACCAATGTTCATGATGAGTTACAGCCATTTAAATTTTGTTAGATTCTTTATGAGTTCTATGCTTCCCTTTCATCGAAATGTATTTTCTGTCTATGCAGGTGGGAAAAACCAGGTAATAGCCCTTTGTTTGGCTATGATTTCTGGTATCAACCACGGCATAAGACCATGATTAGCTCATCATGGGGAGCTCCTGCAGCATTTTCAAAGGGTTTCAACCTACAACATGTTTCAGATGGTCTATACGGAAGACACCTGTATGTTTACAGCTGGCCAGATGGTGAACTAAAGCAGACATTGGACCTTGGGACTACAGGGCTCTTGCCCTTGGAAGTCATTATCTATCTTGTCTCTCAGGACCATACGCCATAATCTATTCATTTTCTGAAACTACCTTTTCTTTTTGCAGACAAGGTTTCTCCATGACCCATCTAAAGCCACTGGCTTTGTTGGTGCTGCTTTGTCCAGCAACATGATAAGATTTTTCAAGACTGAAGATGGATCCTGGAATCATGAGGTTTGTTTCATCATTTATTTTTCAGCCTCCATTCATGCCTGCTCTCAGCTGGTTTGAAGATCTAAACTAAATATGGGATCCCTCCTAGGTTGCAATATCTGTAACTCCACTTAAGGTGCGGAACTGGATTCTTCCTGAAATGCCAGGGCTGATAACTGACTTCCTTATCTCCCTCGACGACCGGTATCTATATTTCGTGAACTGGTTACACGGTGATGTTAGGCAGTACAACATTGAAGATCCATCAAAGCCAGTATTGGCTGGACAAGTATGGGTTGGAGGACTTCTCCAGAAGGGGAGTGACGTAGTTTATGTCGGAGAGGATGGAAAAGAATCACAATTTGATGTTCCTGAGGTTAAGGTCAGTGTGTTTCAACGTAAACAACTAAACATCGCATTTTAGTTCAATAACAATGTCGTTATCTCATGTTTATAAAATCTCAGAAAGATCAATTCAAGTGCTATAAAGATTAAAACTAACTACCAAAAATCTTCAAATAATTTCATTTCGTAACAGATAATCTCCTCTAATAATTGACTACTTACCCTAGGGAAATCGCCTCCGAGGAGGGCCACAGATGATTCAGCTTAGCTTGGATGGGAAGCGACTGTACGCGACCAACTCTCTATTCAGTACCTGGGATCACCAATTTTACGGCCCAGATCTGGTGCACAAGGGTTCGCACATCTTACAGATCGATGTGGATACCGAGCAAGGTGGTCTGGCCGTGAACCCAAACTTCTTTGTTGATTTTGGGTTGGAGCCTGAGGGACCTGCGCTGGCACATGAGATGAGGTATCCCGGTGGCGATTGCACTTCTGATATTTGGATCTGAGGAAGTATTCAAGCTGCTACAACTATTTGCTGAATGCGAAGATACATGGCTGAATTATGATGTCTCAATGGCAAAGATTGGCAGAATAACGTTGTAACCTGGTAGTTCTTGTAGCATTTGGATAAGTATGGTACTTTTAGTACTTCAATAATTGTTAACATATAAAAAAATATCTACGGACGTCCGTTTTAGTACTTCAATAATTATTTACATATAAAAGGACGTCTACGGACAGAGTACTTAGGAGCATTTAGTTTGTTTTATTTTTTATTTTTATTTTTTAAAAATTATTATTTTTTTATTTTTTAAAAAATAATTTTCTTTTATTCTCTAATTTTTTAAAAAATATTATATATTTTTTTTTAAAATAAGATTAGAAAATACAAACCAAACATATTTTTTTAAAAAATCATATTTTCTACATAAAATGAAAATGAAAAACAAGTCTATCAAACATCCCTTAGATTTTTTTGTAATTGGATCAATGAAATGTGCTAGACGCACACTTAGTAAAATCATAATATTTACAAAAATGAAAACAAATGGAATTGTTCTATTTTGATATATAAAGAGAGGAAAATAAATTCACAAAAACACATAGATGAACAATTAGATTTTTTCCCCTTAATTTATCATTTCAATTTTGAGTGACATGCTATTGGCACAGGTAAATTTTATCTGAAGGCCCTAAAATTTAGATAAATGAAATATTTTTGAAAATTAATTTTTATATTTAATAAAGTATTTGTTGAGTTTGTTAAGTTGATAATGTACAAATTCCGTATGATTGTCATAAAATTATTAGTTTTGTCTGAGTCACGTTGAATTTTATTGTGTTATTATGGTTTGTTAATTATAATCTTGAATTTAATTTTTGGGGATGGCAAGATATTTTATAGGTTGTCATGAGATTTAAGATTGACCTTCAAAAGTTGGATGGTTAAACAAATCAAGATCAAACCTTAATTCATCTTAGAACTTGGACCAAAGTAGTTTGAACTATTTTGATAAACCAAAATACTCTAATTCACTAAGTTTTTTTTTTCCTTACCAAATCTAAAGAATCAGCCTTCAATGGCTAGATTGACTGCTTTGATCGACTAATTAAACCTTACCTTCATCAAAAGTGTGTTGGCAACGTACTTTCGATATCCATTGGGGCCTTGGTTTTAAGATTTTGTGCTTGCTTTGGGGCTCTAAGAACACAACATATTGTTCCAAATTTTTCTGTGCTCAAAAGGATTTTGGGCTCTAAAAACGCTGAACTTGAAAAAACAAAATTTTTCTCTTGAAAAACCAAATGTAAAAGACAAGTGCAATTGATATTTTAGAAATATATAACAGGAGAAAAACAAATTGCTACCAATAAGATTTATGTGGAAGTAAACTTTCTACTCTGGTGACAAAGAATGACTCGATCATCTCAAATGTCTCAGCGTCATAGGTGAAAGCCCATTAACTTTCTTCTTATAAGTGGTGAAAACCCTCGTACAAAACTATTTACTCAAAAGAAGTAAAGTGAAAAAAAAATCAAAACAATTGAATATAACTTAAAGATATAACCTTAAGTTCTAAATATTAAAGATTATAAAATAAAAACAAGGCTTCGTATGCATATGGAATGACATGAACGATGACTTTGTCATTGCGTTTCGAGCTACTCATGTAAGGACAAAAAAAAATTAGGATATCTCTGTAATGACATGATATTGTCCATTTTGAACTTAAGCCCTCATGGTTTTGCTCTTGGACTCTCCCAGAAGGCCTTATGCCAATGGAAATGTCAATATTCCTTATAAGCTTATGATCTTTCCATATGTTTATCAATGTGGGACTAAGTTTGCACCTTGGAACCTCTAACAATCCCCCCCTCAAACAAAGGACCACATGCCCCCACCACAAACGGAAACACTTTCCGTTTAGATGTCTGATCCACCAGGACATTCTGCCCCTCGGTCCACCTGACCTACTAGGACCACCTAGCCGCAACTAGAACTGGTTCTCTTGATCAAGATACGGGAGCCCACATATGTTGGTGCAATTTGCACTAATAGTTAAACTTGGGTTTTGATGAATAACAAATAGGTTAAAGTTAGGCTTGCTTTTGGTTTTGACCTCTTTACTAAGTGTGCAGGGTTGAAAGACTTAGGACCTGACACCAGACTGAAATCCAGGGTGGTTGAGTCCTGGCAGGAAGTCCAGTTGGGTTCGTGGGGCCTGACAATTGGCTGAAGCCCAAGTTGGTTAAAACTTGCCAAAAAGATCAGGGTGGTTGAGCCCTGGCAGGAAGACCTGGTGGGTTAAGAAGTTGAGTAGAGCTGCACAAGGTAAGTAAGGTAAGTCACTGGAGGAGCGAACCAGTGAGGACGGGTCCTATTTTAGGACTGTAGGCGCGGTCCAACTTAGGCCCATTTTGGTGACCTCGGTTGAGTCCTGGTTAGATCCTCATCCAGGTTTGGACGGGGTCTAATTAACTCTAAATTCATTAACTCTATTTTACGGGAGTTATTTGATATGTGAACTAATTAGATTTTGTAGGTGAATTTTATAAATTTATTCCTCATCTAAAGCCTCGGTGGAGGATAAATTTTCATTTAAATTATTCGTATTTCTTATTTTTTTGGAGAATAAAATTATTCCTACTAATGATAAAATCTTATTGTTATTTTTTAATTATTCCTATTAATGCTTAAAATTCTCACGTGAAGCCTAGCTAGAAGGATAAAATCTCTTTTTCAATTATTAATAAAATTGTATTTTGAATTATTTTTTTTTTAAAAGGCCTTGGTGAGGTAAGAGGATAAAACCTCTTGGTTAACTTTTCAGATTAAATTTTATTTAAATTATTTAAGTGAAGCAAAGGATAGAAACGTTATCTTGTTTGAATTATTCCTTCTTGCTGATGGATAAAATTTGAGCTGAGAAGATCATGCATCGAGGCACTATAAAAGGAAGCAAGCAAGCCCTCTAAAAGTGAGAAAAATTTCATTCTGGTTCAAGCTTTGGCACTCTCTTGCTTCCACGCTCCTCTGCTGCGGTTTGTGCTTTGACTCGACGCTGTCCGACCGCTGCCGGCAGATCGCTCCCAACACCCAAGCTGCTTCAGATAAATCTAAGTGTTGGATAACATAATTTTTGTTCTGTCTGCACTTAAATTATTAAAGGGGGAAGTGTAGGGTTGTTACACTTCCACCTAATCTTGTATTCGAATCACTCTACCGGGAGTTTGCCGGTAGAGGTTTTTAGTGGATTGCCCACAGGAAAGGCTCAATGAGCCTGGGCCTTCGAGTAGGAGTCGCCGAAGGCTCCGAACGAAGTAAAACTCCTCGTGTAATTTTTTATTATTTTTTGCTTTCCCTTTTCGTTTTAATTTTTCCATTGTGCACGTTTTTCAAAGCATCGTACAATTTTCTATCGACTCTGATTTTATAACGAAGATTTTAAAAGTCACGTGATTCACCCCCCCTCTTACGTGCATCGGTCCTACAAGTGGTATCAGAGCCTTGGTACGCTCTGAATCGGTGCAACCACCGTAAGAGCCGGGGGAGATCCAGTTTTTCGCATTTTGTGTTTTTCGTTGCACAATTTAAATTAGGTATTGTTGCTTAAATTTGGATCTTTTCTTTTGTTCGTTCAGTTTTACTCGAATTTGGTGCAACACCATTTCGAGTCGCTCTTCACTTATTCTTTTTTTTTTTTCATACCACACCACTAATCCAAGACTTAGTCTTGGAACGAGTTTTGTTGTTTTTTTTTTGTAAATCACAGATGGCCCAGAGTGAAGGTTACAACACTGCTCGTCCTTCGCTCTTCAACGGGGAAGATTTCCCCTACTGGAAGCGGAGAATGGAAGTGTATCTCAAAACCGATATGGATCAATGGTTCGCGGTGCAAACTGGCTACGAACCACCAATGGACGAGGGAAACAATGCGCCACTGAAGCCCGATAGATGGAACCTGGAAATGAAGAAAAAGGCTCAGATCGAGTTTAAAGCGCAGAACACCTTCCAGTGCGGACTAACCAAAGAAGAGCTGAACAGAATCGGACCAACCGAATCAGCAAAAGAACTTTGGGATAAACTAATTGAATTGCATGAAGGCACTACTGATGCAAAGGTAACAAAAAGGGATTTGCTTTTAAATAAATTGTTTAATATGAAAATGCAGGAAGGAGAATCTGCAAGTCAACTTCACGCTCGGATCAAAGACATACTAAATGGACTCCACCTGATTGGGCACAAACAAGAAAACAGAGACATTATAAGGTATGCACTAAATGCCTTTCCTAGAAATTCATTATGGGCATCCATTGTAGATGCTTATAAAATCTCTAGGAATCTTTCCAAAATAAATTTAGATGAACTATTTTGTGAATTAGAGTTGCATGAACAAACTAACGCCAAGGCCGAGCAAGGGTTTGCTTTGTTTGCAGATTCTTCAAGAAAGGTCAAGTTGAAGAAGAATATTCAAGAAGAATCCGAAGAAGAACCAGAGTCAGACTCAGACGACGAGGAGTATATGGTAAACTTGGTAAGAAAAGTCTTTGCCAAAAAGAAGAACAAGTTTTCAAAAAGGGACCTCCAAAAGATAATGAAGCCCATCAGCAATGAAGGTAAAAGCAAAATGACCTGCTTCAGTTGCAACAGAAAGGGGCACTTCAAACATGAATGTCCCTATAAAAAGGAGGACTAACCCAAGAAGAACAAGAAGAAGAAGGCTTTACAAGCCACCTGGGACGAGAACTCGGACGACTCCGACAATGAACCACCAAAAAATTCAAGTTACCTCGCGCTAATGGCAACCGGACATGGATCGGACTCGGAAAGCGACGAAGATTCCGAATACGAGTCGAGCCAAGAGATCAGACTCTTTTCGGATGGCTCGACTAAGGTATACTTAGATTCAATTAATAAAAAGTTTTTTAAGATTATCTCTATTTTAAATAAAAATTTGTTTGCATCTGAATCTAGGAATGACCAGCTCCTTAAGGAAAATCAAGATCTTAAGGAGCAATTAATTAATACCAAAACCTTAACTGAATCAACTCAAAATGAAAGAACAATTGAACTGGAAAATGATAACTCCACCCTAAAGGGTGAAGTTCAAAACCTTAAGGACTTACTAACAACTTTTACAACCCGGTCCAAGAATCTTGACCTTATTCTTGGATCTCAAAAGGGCGTGTACAATAAATCTGGGATAGGATATAATTCAGGATCGACCCAAAAATCCTTTATCTCATTTGTCCACTCACGTGAAAACCGGCGAAAAGCGTGGGTCCCGAAAGCTTACCTAACAAAGCAAGTAGGGCAGAACCAATACTATGTCCCCAAGAAGGACATTCATTACATTGACCCTAAACACCTTACCTATAATTTAGGGGGAGACACCAAATTAGTTGGCACCTCAAAGTCACCCTTTACCCGTCTGGGTACCTAGGACTAGTTTCAAAAGTTAGTCTGACACTTGACCTAC
This sequence comes from Boesenbergia rotunda, assembly GCA_024364735.1. Lineage (NCBI taxonomy): Eukaryota > Viridiplantae > Streptophyta > Magnoliopsida > Zingiberales > Zingiberaceae > Boesenbergia > Boesenbergia rotunda. The sequence goes on from JAGFNQ010009981.1 coordinate 15,255, forward strand.
TTAGTACTAGGGTAGGGCGAGTTGATAGTACGTTAGGGAAGCTGATCTAAGAAGTCATGTAGGGGAAGGTGTCCTTTATTTGGTCTTATTAGCCCAGTGGAACTAGCCGGAGCTACCACGCCACATCCTAGACTAGTTAGACCAAGGAGTTTCAATAGGTAGGTTAAAAGTACAACTTCCTTAAGCGGTTTTGCCTAGAAAGTGGTTGTTGATCCAATAAGGCTTCGGCCAAAGAAGACCTCTGTGCCTCGCCACGGCCTGGAAACCAATTATGGAAGTATACTTTTAAACTGCTTCTTGTCAAACCTGAATCTAACAAAAAGTCAGATTAACTTTTATAAATCAAACTCAAACTTATCTCACACAAATCATAGGATCCCTTTGATTGACAACTTAGATCAAGTGAGATGAATAAGGACAACTAAACTCAAACCTCAAAATTCAAATTAACAAATTCAAAATTCAAAATTCAAATTAACAAATTCAATTTAACAAATTCAAATTCAAAATTCAAATTAACGAATTCAAAATTCAAAATTTAAATTAACAAAATCAAAATTCAAAATTCAAATTAACAAATTCAAAATTCAAATTAACAAATTCAAAATTCAAAATTCAAATTAATGAATTCAAAATTCAAAATTCAAAATTCAAAATTCAAATTAACAAGTTCAAAATTAAAAATTCAAATTAACAAATTCAAAATTTAAAATTCAAATTAACCAATTCAAATTTAAAATTCAGAATCTTAAATTTTTAAATTTCTTAATGTTTCTCGAAATTCAAAACTCTTAAGTTTTTTTTAATTCATATTTTTCAAAGTTGCTCAAAATTCAAATTTTCAAATTCCTTAAGTTCTTTTTAAGTTGTTCAAAATTCAAATTTTAAATTCCTTAACTTTTTCAAAATTTCAGGTCTTCAATTTCTTAAGGTTTTTCAAAATTCAAATTCTCCTAAGCCTTTTAAATTCAAAATTTTAAACTTCTTAAGTTTTTTTTGGGGTTCAAATTTCTTAAGTTTCTTTAAATCATTCCTTTAACTCATTAAAAACTTAAACTAAATTCTAAAAATTTCCTATTAACTGTAGAAAAACAAGTGGATTATCGACAGTGGGTGCTCCAGACATATGACTGGGGATCCCACCAAGTTTACAAAACTCAAGTACAAAAGTCTAGGGACAGTTGCGTTTGGAAACAACGGTAAACTTAAGGTAATTGGCCTAGGTAACATTGAACTTGAGTTTGATTTTATAATTAAAAATGTCTTACTTATTGAAAACTTTCACTTCAATTTACTAAGTATCAGCTAATTGTGTGACACTGGGTATAAGGTTAGGTTCTTGTCCAATGAATGTATGATCAAACACACTGACAACCCAAACATCACATTTAGAGGACATAGACACAATAACATCTATGAAATTAGGTTATCCCGTCCCCTAGCAAATTGTCTTTTAACACATAAGGATGAGACTTGGCTCTGGCATAGGAGACTTTCACACACTCACTTCAGAAAATTACCTAAACTAAATGGTTTAGTTAGAGGCCTACCAAAGTTACCTAACTTTGAGACAACCTTATGTAATGCTTGTCAACAAGGGAAACAAACTAGATCAACTCACAAACCAACTAATCAAACTCAAACTAAATCAATTCTTGAATTAATTCACCTAGACCTATTTGACTCACATGGGGTAAAATCAATTAGTGGGAATCTATACTGTTTAGTAATTATAGATGACTATTCAAGATTCACCTGGGTAAAATTCTTAAAAAATAAAGATGAAACGTTTGATATATTTACTCAATTTTGCAAATTAATAGAAAATGAAAAAGGGGTTAAAATTATAAGACTTAGGAGCGATAACGGTGGGGAATTCAAAAATCAAAAATTTTATCAATTCTGTTTAGAAAATGGCTACTACCATGAATTCTCCTGCCCTAAAACACCTCAACAAAATAAAATTGTAGAAAGAAAAAATAGAACACTACAAGAAGCAACTAGAACAATGCTTAATGAATACAACTTACCTAAATACCTTTGGGCCGAGGCTGTCAGTACAGCCTGTTATGTACAAAACAGAATAACTATAAATAAAAATCTAGGAAAAACGTCTTTTGAAATCTATTATAACAAACAACCTAATATTAAGTATTTTAAAGTATTTGGATGTAAAGTGTATATATTAAATACTAGAGAACACTTAGGAAAGTTTACATCTAAGGTTGAGGAAGGTATCTTTGTAGGTTATTCCCTTACCAGTAGAGCCTATCGAGTTTATAACAAAACTACCCTAAGAATTGAAGAAACTACAGATGTAAAATTTGATGAAACATCTGACCCAAATAACTCTGATCAAACCACCTACCAACCAATTGATTTTGTTAGGTCCAGTACTGACCCAGATGAAAGCCCAATTAAGGACCAAGACCATGATCTGACTGAACCTTCACCTAACCAAACCAGAACTATTTGAGTCAGCTCAGCCCACCCTATTAATCAAATCATAGGTGATCCAGAACTAAGGGTTCAAACTAGGTCAGCCTTTAGAAACCTTAGCCAAATTGCTTTAATTTCCAAAATTGAACCAAAATCAGTAGAAGAGTCTTTACTTGACCCTGATTGGATCATAGCTATGCAAGAGGAGTTAGCCCAATTTGAACGTAGTCAAGTCTGGGATTTAGTACCCTTACCTAAAGACAAAAAGTTCATTGAAACCAAATGGGTCTTTAGGAATAAACTTAACGAACAAGGTGAAATAGTCAGGAATAAGGCTAGGTTAGTAGCTAAAGGGTTTAGCCAAGTAGAAGGACTTGATTATGATGAAACCTCTGCCCCTGTAGCTCGACTTGAGTCTATTAGGATGCTTTTAAGTTATGCAGCCCATAAAGGATTCAAATTGTATTAAATGGATGTTAAGTCAGCCTTCCTAAATGACCTAATTAAGGAAGAGGTTTATGTAGGACAACCCCCTGGTTTTGAAAGCTTAGAACACCCTGACTATGTCTTTAAACTAAAAAAAGCTCTATATGGACTTAAGCAAGCCCCTAGGGCTTGGTATGAAAGACTGTCTAACCATTTAGTATCTAAAGGTTTTAACCAAGGTAAAATTGACCCAACACTATTTGTTAAAACCTTAAAAACTGATATTTTTATAGCCCAAGTATATGTAGATGATATAATATTTGGCTCAACTAACTCAAAAATTTTGCAAGATTTTATAACGGTAATGGAAAATGAATTTGAAATGAGTTTAGTAGGTCAATTAACTTTCTTTTTAGGGCTACAAATAAAACAGACTAGTGAGGGTACTTTTGTCTATCAACAAAAATACACTAAAGAACTACTTAAAAAATTTGGAATGGATAGTGCAAAAGAAATTAAAACACCTATGGCTACCAATCAAACTGTAGATAGTGACCCAAATGGCAAACCTGTTGACTTTAAATATTATAGAAGTGCTATAGGCAGCTTACTTTACCTGACTGCAAGTCGACCTGACATCCTCTTTGCAGTTAGTATGTGTGCTAGGTATCAAACATGTGCTAAAGAGTCACATCTAACCCTAGTTAAAAGAATATTTAGGTACCTTAAAGGGACAAAAAGTTTAGGAATTTGGTATCCTAGAACATCCCAATTTGAACTTATTGGATTTTCTGAGTCAGATTATGCTGGCTGTAAATTAGATAGGAAAAGTACCAGTGGTGGATGCCAACTTCTAGGGCCCTCACTAGTTAGTTGGTTCAGTAGAAAACAGCACTGCGTTGCCCTATCCACCACTGAAGCTGAGTACATAGCCATGGGTGAGTGTGTAGCCCAATTACTTTGGATGATGCATACATTAAAAGACTTTAACTTAGATTTTAAGAAAGTCAAAATCTTTATAGATAATCTAAGTTCAATTAATCTAACCAAAAACCCAATCCACCACTCTAGGACCAAACATATAGAAATTAAACATCATTTTGTCAGAGATCATGTTAATAAAGGAGAAATTGAACTTAACCATGTTGAATCTAAGGCTAACCTAGTTGATATATTTACTAAACCACTCCCTGAATCTGAATTTAGTAACTTAAGAAGGTTAATAGGAATGTGTGTTATAGACTAGAACTGACCTGATCACACTTACTTCTTTTGAACAATCAGCTCGCATATTCTGTTTGGCCATTAGCTTAATTACTTTGATTCTTGGTTTAATTGGCTTAATTTTAGTATTTCAAAGTAGCATTTAAAAAAAAATGGTGGACTTAGCTTAAGTTTGACCCCTAAAACTGTATGAACCTATAGATTTAGGTAGCCGCATCTCACAAAACACATTAAGGATAACTTGATTGTGCTTGCAAAACATAGAACGGTTGTGAGATGCATAGGACTTTGCCTGGACTTCAGAATGCTTAAGTCTGTGCATCGCAGTAAGTCTGGGCGTAAAATACCCATATTACAGTGATCAAGTCAAGTAGTCGTGAGTTAAAATTTAAGCTAGATATTATTACTTGACTTGACTAACCCAGTGAACACTACTATCATCTAGATAGTTAGCTAGTAATTAAGGTTAGACACCTAAAAAGGGCTAAAATTCTTACTTGGTTCAAGGGGAGCATAAGTTAAAATCTTTCTCTTTTTGTGCTCTTTCGAATATGTTAGTTAAAAAAAAAATTATCTTGAAAGTTTTTTTCTCAAATTAATCCTGAAAATATTCTAAATGATCTTTTGAAAAGAAAATTTTGGAGAAATCTTCTCTTTTTTATTAATTCGCCTTGAGATATTCTTTATTGGTTTGGAAAAGATTAATATTTTGAAGGAAATTTTTTTGAAAATGGTGTTAGAAAAGTCATTTCTAAATTTACACCTAGTCATTTTCTTTATGCTCTCAGATTGTTTGTGTTAAATTAAGAACTTGACTTCCCCCTCTGAATCAGTTCAGAAACTTAGTATGCTTGTTAAGTATTTTTTCTTCCCCAAATACTTAAAGTATTTTTTTGGCTGGCATATTACTTGAATGCTTGGTTTATTTCTGATGCTTGCGCACTTATTATTTCTTAGTTTTGATGAATGCCAAAGGGGGAGGGTTTAAGGGTTAAGTTAGAAGTTAAATTTTTAGAAATTAAAATTTTAAAGAAATTAAAAATTCCAGATCTTAGAGCATGTCATTTGCATATTCTTTTTGGACTCATTGCTTTATCTGGTATGTTCTAACTTTAACCCAGGTTGTCATTGCATCAAAAAGGGGGAGATTGTTGGTGCAATTTGCACTGATAGTTAAACTTGGGTTTTGATGAATGACAAATAGGTTAAAGTTAGGTTTGCTTTTGGTTTTGACCTCTTTACTAAGTGTGCAGGGTTGAAAGACTTAGGACCTGACACCAGGCTGAAGTCCAGGGTGGTTGAGTCCTGGCAGGAAGTCCAGTTGGGTTCGTGGGGCCTGACAATTGGCTGAAGCCCAAGTTGATTAAAACTTGGCAAAAAGACCAGGGTGGTTGAGCCCTGGCAGGAAGACCTGGTGGGTTAAGAAGTTGAGTAGAGCTGCACGAGGTAAGTAAGGTAAGTCACTGGAGGAGCGAACCAGTGAGGACGGGTCCTATTTTAGGACTGTAGGCGCGGTCCAACTTAGGCCCATTTTGGTGACCTCGGTTGAGTCCTGGTTAGATTCTTATCCAGGTTTGGACGGGGTCTAATTAACTCTAAATTCATTAACTCTATTTTACAGGAGTTATTTGATATGTGAACTAATTAGATTTTGTAGGTGAATTTTATAAATTTATTCCTCATCTAAAGCCTCGGTGGAGGATAAATTTTCATTTAAATTATTCGTATTTCTTATTTTTTTGGAGAATAAAATTATTCCTACTAATGATAAAATCTTATTGTTATTTTTTAATTATTCCTATTAATGCTTAAAATTCTCACGTGAAGCCTAGCTAGAAGGATAAAATCTCTTTTTCAATTATTAATAAAATTGTATTTTGAATTATTTTTTTTTAAAAAAGGCCTTGGTGAGGTAAGAGGATAAAACCTCTTGGTTAACTTTTCAGATTAAATTTTATTTAAATTATTTAAGTGAAGCAAAGGATAGAAACGTTATCTTGTTTGAATTATTCCTTCTTGCTGATGGATAAAATTTGAGCTGAGAAGATCATGCATCGAGGCACTATAAAAGGAAGCAAGCAAGCCCTCTAAAAGTGAGAAAAATTTCATTCTGGTTCAAGCTTTGGCACTCTCTTGCTTCCACGCTCCTCTGCTGCGGTTTGTGCTTTGACTCGACGCTGTCCGACCGCTGCCGGCAGATCGCTCCCAACACCCAAGCTGCTTCAGATAAATCTAAGTGTTGGGTAACATAATTTTTGTTCTGTCTGCACTTAAATTATTAAAGGGGGAAGTGTAGGGTTGTTACACTTCCACCTAATCTTGTATTCGAATAACTCTACCGGGAGTTTGCCGGTAGAGGTTTTTAGTGGATTGCCCACAGGAAAGGCTCAAGGAGCCTGGGCCTTCGAGTAGGAGTCGCCGAAGGCTCCGAACGAAGTAAAACTCCTCGTATAATTTTTTATTATTTTTCGCTTTTCCTTTTCGTTTTAATTTTTCCGTTGTGCACGTTTTTCAAAGCATCGTACAATTTTCTATCGACTCTGATTTTATAACGAAGATTTTAAAAGTCACGTGATTCACCCCCCCTCTCACGTGCATCAGTCCTACAACATATCCTTTATTAAGGCTTAACGCACATGGTTAGATCTGGATGAGCAACCTGACTCTGATACTATTTGTAAAGACCAAAAGGAATTAGGATATCTCCATAATGGCATGATATTGTCCACTTTGGACTTAAGCACTCATGATTTTGCTCTTGGGCTCTCCCAAAAGGCCTTATGCCAATGGAAATGTCAATATTCCTTATAAGCCTATGATCTTTCCATGTGTTTATCAATGTGGGACTAAGTTTGCACCTTGCAACCTCTAACAACTCATTCCTTTCTATTTGTAGCCGTCAATCCATGTATTGATAAACTCCACTATACTATTATGTTTTTTTAATAATCCTAAGTGTGTCTCCAGTTTAATTAATCCCGGAGGTAAAAGGTTCGGTCTTACATATCAATCACTAAGTAAATCTGAAGCACGAGTGACTTCTCGCCCAACAGCCAACACCTCAGGAGAGGAGTTTTAGGGCTGGGCGCTCCTCTATTTCGAAGGGAAAAAGCAAAGGGAATTAATGCAGCAAACGTACAACTTCAGGAGAGAGAAACACCAAGCTGACACTTTACACCTCGGAGCCACGTCATTCGCTCCTGGTTTTCGCTCGTTGCATTCGCTCCTCCTATCATTTCTCTTAGTATAATTCTCTTATAATGTAATGCATTGAAATGTCTATCAATACTATTTTTAAGAAACACATTATAGACTCTTTTTTTTTGGACTCTTTCTACTTAAAAAAATCTCTAAATTTTTGATTAATGTTATTCTTCTTCCTCATATCATCAAAAGAAATCTCTTGATTCAAGATCTCATATTGAATATACTCATCATCTTTTTCATTATCATTCAATTTATCCACATTGACAGATTCAATAACTTTTTCATTATCAATCTCATTCTCATCTAATTCATTAACTTGTTCTTTACTAATCAACTATGTTTCCAACCTCTGTAAATTATTTTTTTTAAAACAAAATACCTATTGACATCTCTAACTTGATTTTGAATTATTATTTTTAATATTTACCTTGCCTTTTCTTTTTTAGACCCGAAGATGTACTCAGAAGGCATGGTTAACCTAAGAATTCAACAAATAATTGAAATTAATATCACATATCTCATACCCTTTTACTTATATTACAATTTTTTGAGACATTTATTTAAACATTTAGTAAGTATGTGAATACACACCTCATCTTAATGAAGATTTCTTACAATAAATTAATATAATTTTAATATTATTATAAAATAGTGAAAATTACAAAGACTCAAACTAAAAGCTCACTATTTCTTTTTCGATTGAATTCTAGCCTCCAAATTAATAGTCACAGTAAGACCGAAAAAATGATTTTTGTGGGAGGGGGGTATTGTGCTTTAAGAACTTCTTTGCTTTTTATTAAAACAAAATAGAGACGCAACAGAAAAATAAAATCGAAAGAACTCGAACGATCGTTTAGTTCACAGTCTAGCTACAACTTCCAAGGCCTACTAATGCTCTTTTATGTTTTGTTACAACGAAATCTTAAAGTAATGCTAACTCTTTCTCTTTACTTGATATTCATCTTCTTGAGGTGACTAATCTAAGGATCCACTCTCCTCACACTCATAGCTCCATTATGAATGATCTCCTTCTCGGAGGCAGAGAAGTCTCGTACAATATTCTCAACACCAGAAATACAATGAGAGAGTACAACAGAGATACAATAAGAACATAAAGTAAATACAACAAAAAGAAATCTTGCTCTTGATCTCTTGATGCTTTGGACTGCCTTTTGATCTTAGGAAAGTACAACAACACTTCTCTTTCAAAACATCAAGAACTTGCAAAAATTGGCGGAGAAGAAGAGTGATTTGAATCCTTCGCAAAATCCTTTATAGTACGTTGATTAGGATTTTTAATTGATTGACCAATTGATCATTACGTCAGATCAGATAAAATCCAACTGTCCAGACCTCATAATGGCTCTTTTCCCCTTCTCCCGATCGACCACTTGATCGATTCACTAGTCTCTTAATCGATTACCTGATCGATTAAGATAACTTCTGTTCTTATGATAAAAAACTCTCAATCGATCACCTGATCGATTGACATTGCTCTTGATTGATTATTCAATCGATCCAGACTCTTTCTGTTTCGCGAGAAATAACTTCCCATCAATCACCTGATCGATTAGTGCTTGATCAATTACCCAATCAATTCAGAACATTTCTATTTCCTCACGAATGTTGACCAATCGATTACTTAGTCGATTGTTCATCCCTTAATCGATTAATGCCTCTTTTGTTTCGTGAAGAATTCTTGCCAATCAATTACTTTATTGATTAGCTTTGGACCACCAAATCGATTGTCCAGCCCTAATCCCTTAAACTTAGTTGTAGGGCTCCCTTACCCAACACCCGGTCAACCATGACCTATTGAGACTTCTAGCATCCGGTCAACCTCGACCTGCTAGGACTTTTTACCAAGTATTTGGTCAATCTTGACCGACTTGGACTTTCCCTTACTTAGTTCTCAACTATGACTTCTCTCGTGCCAATTGTTTAACTCTCAGTTAATCTTTCTTGAACTTAACTTAGTTTCTAACTAAATTATAGTGTCCCACCAGAACTTCACTCGTGCTAAGTGTTTAGCTCCCAGCTAATCCACTTTGGACTTAACCTAGTTCCTAATTATGTTTGCCTAATCCCACTAGTACTTCCCTTATGCCAAGTGTTTAGCTCCTATTTAACCCATTTTAGACTTAACCTAGTTGAGAACTAGGTTTGTCTACTTTTACTAGGATTTCTATTGTACCAAGTGTTTAACTCCCAACTAACGCACCTTAGGCTTAACCTAGTTCCTAACTAGGTTTGTCTAGTCCAACTAGGACTTTCATTTACCTAATCTCCAATTATGACTTCTCGTTTGGTTAACTTCCAGTTGGGACATTGTCAGTTAAATCTCTAATCACTTTTGACCTACTTAACTTGTCATTCTCATATATTATCTAAATATTAAAATTTAAATTCGAGCCAACTCAAACTTAATTAAATTAGTCAACCTTTAAGTAGATTACATCAACAATTACTATCTCTTTAAAGAAAATACAAGTAATGAAAAGAGTTACCGACATTAACTTAGTAGAATTGAGGGCGTGCTTCAAACAGCAAAACAAGAGAATTGAGGGGCGAATAATAATTTTTTTATTATTTATATTTTGAATATTATATATATATATATATATATATATATATATTTATTGTCTCATGTAACTAGAAGCTCTCATCGTCAGTTTCTTATTTTCTCCTAAAAAAATTTCTCTTATTTTAGATTGTTATTTTGTTGGAACAAATGAAATAAACTAATTAAAAAAGTTTTAAAAATCAAATTTATAATAAATTAGATAAAGGGGGGGGACTAAAGAAGACTTGCTCTAAAGAAAAATTCTGATTTTTTTCAAAGACTAATAGGAAAAGAAGGAAAGTGATATTTTACTATTATAAAAAGATAAAATTTGATACTGTAAAATTTTATCCAATGTTATTAAATTAAATAAATAATACATTTATTTAAATGATAGCTGAATTTTTTCAATAGTTCATGTAATTTATAATATTGTATATACCTTCTATAATTTATAAAAAAAATATTTTTCATTTGGATAACATTTGTCCTCTTGTAAACAACCATTTTTCTATATCATATAAATCAAATTTAATTGGTGAAATTAATTGACTAAAATGGGTGATGGGGTTCAATACCGCGTGACTGACACTTGGGCTGAAGAAGCAGTGTGACAAGGTATAGCGAGTCTGAACGTCTCGGGAAGGGGATCCCCCGAGACCCCCCGCGTGTAGACACGCCCCGGAGATCAAATCAGAGGATGCACTCCCGAGATCACCTTGGGAAGCCGGGTCCCCAAGACCATCTCGGGAAGCGAAGTGCCTGGGACCCCCTGGGCCAGAAGACCCCGAGATTACCTTGGGGAAGCGGAGCCCAAGAAACGTTCGGCCTCAAGTAACAGTCTCCCTTTCTTCGGATCTGCGGATAACCATCACCCATTATCGCGGAGTCATCATGACCCATAAATGTCGCAACGGGCCGAACTTAATGATGACGTGGATCGTTGCAAAAGTTATCCGGTAACCGACAAACGAGGGGACTGATAGGTATCATTTTGTTGACTATTTCAGACTCTAAAATCCATGTTTAACCCCTATTTTACATGTTTAACCTTGAATTTACCCTCGGTTCTATAGATTAGTTTTATTTTGGGCTTTATTGTAAATCTTTATATATTTGAAAGATTTTGGAACTTAATTGTGAATCTATGTTTGTAGGCTTTGAAAGGATCATGGATCGAGGTCAAGATTGGTCAGAATCAGGCTCAGATCAAGGCGATCAAGCTCTGGAGAACTGTGAGCCGTCCATTTATAAGATAAGCAGATCTGGATCATCCAGGAAAAATCAGATGGATCCCAGTTGAGGAAAGGTAGATCTGACCTTCATAATGAGATCTGGAAGTTTAGGGGTAAATCGAAGAAAATCCAGCCGTTGGATCAAGATCAGAGGGATCTAGATCGTTCATTCAAAGATCAGGTTGATCTGAGCCATCCGTTGCAAATCTGGAGGATCTGAGCTACTGGGAGGCAGATCCTGACCCTTGATCAACATCATCAAATTTTGGTTCAGATCGGATGAGATCCAACCGTTGGATTGAGTTAGGCAAATCTGGGCCGTCCATTGCTAAGTATTTAATCAAACTTCTCCACGGGGCACAGCGTCACGTCTTCGCCGCAATGTCTTCGTCTTCGATTGTTTTCGAGTTTTTTTCTTCAAGCTTTACTTCATCTAAGGGGTGCGACCACTCAATTCTTTCATTAGATCAAGTTCTAGGTCATTGGGAAGATCTCTCGGTGAAGTTCCAGCTCAAATTTTGCCCAAGAAACAGAGCTGAGTGAGGTTTCCTCAGCTCTGTTGTTTGCTTCCTTTGGATCGGTTGTGCACCATTTTCATCCACCTGAGTAGTTCAGAGGGGTTCCCTGGATTGCTTGGATCATCCACAAGCTTCAGCGCAATCGGACACAGCTGGTTGAGGAAATTGAAGGGGTATTTCAGATTGAGCAGAGTTGAGCTCGAATTGATTCGCAGAGACAGTTTCCCATCGATTTGTGGAGCTTACGGGTTCGAGGCTCACCCTTGTGTGACGGCAAGGAGTTCTTGAGCTAAGGAAGGGATTGAGGATTAGTTTCAATTAGTGAATTTTCAGTTATTAGCTGTAATTTTCATTTCTGTATACAATTTCTATTTCTGATTTTCTATCAGCTGCTGTAGCTTTCTTTTCCACACCGATTCTGTCTTAAGTAGGTTTAATTTCTGCAAGTTAAGTAGCTAGGGAGCTTGTTTAGTGAATAAATCTTTTCAATTTCAGTTTATTTCATACTCCATTGCCTGCGTATCAGTTTTATGTTCTGTTTTTCTTGCGTATCAGTTTAAATTTTAGCAAGTTTCAGTTTAGCATTTCTGAGTTTGTGTCAAGAAATCATTAGCCCCTTTTAAGCTTTTCTGAATTGCAGATTAGTGCATTGATTTCAGCTTGTTGGTTTGCTTGTTCGACATTTAATTTGGTGCTGCAATTCTGCATTAGACTCTGAATTTGACTAGTTTCTGCAATTCGGCAGTTTCAGTTTCAGTTGTGTTTCAGTCTTCAGTTCCTGAATTTGCATCAATTGAATTTGAGTTCTTAGGAATTTTAGGTGAACATTGTTGATGCAGTCTGGCCCTGATTGTTGTTTTGGTGTTGACAACGATTTTAGTTTAGGAGGATGATTATGATGATTATGATTAAGTCCTGATCGAGGATTAGGCATGATATGGAAAATCCTAACTTAGGAGGTTAGGTGTGATGATTATGATGATTATGATTAAGTCCTGATCGAGGATTAGGCATGATATGGAAAATCCTAACCTGGGAGGTTAGGTGTGGAAAATCCTAGCTTGGAGGGCTAGGTGTTGGAAAAGTCCTAATTCGGAAGGGTTGGGTGAAAAGTCCTAGCTTGGAGGGCTAGGTGAAAAGTCCTAACTTGGAGGGTTAGGTGCAAATTCCCATCCTGGAGAATTAGGTGAAAAAGTCCTGGCTTGGAGGGTCAGGTGCCTAGCTTGGAGGGCTAGGTTGGATGATGTTCTAACTCGGAAGAGTTGGGTGAAAAGTCCTAGCTTGGAGGGCTAGGTGAAAAGTCCTAGCTTGGAGGGCTAGGTGAAAAGTCCTAACTTGGAGGGTTAGGTACAAATTCCCAACTTGGAGAGTTAGATGGAAAAATCCTTAGCTTGGAGGGCTAAGGTGGATGAATTCCTAGCTTGGAGGGCTAGGGTTGAGTCGCTGGATCGGTCTGGTGACTGATCAGGGACATTGACACGCTGCTCCTTAGTGGATCGGTCTGGTGACCGATCCAGCTATGTCTGATCGGACTGGTGACCGATCAGGGAGCGCACAGTGAGATTGGGAATCTACTGTGTGGCTCCTGATCGGACCGGTGACCGATCAGGGAGTAGGCTGCTTCCTTGCTGTCTTGCTCCTGATCGGTCTGGTGACCGATCAGGGAGCAAACGGTGAGTGAGTTCCCTTGCTAATCAAAGTCTTGGATCGGTCCGGTGACCGATCAGGGATCTTGGATTTGATTAAAAAATAACTGTTCATCTGCCCTGATCGATCTGGGTGACCGATCAGGATCCATTCTGATCGATCTGGTGACCGATCAGGCGTGTATAGCTGCGAGAGCTGGGAATCCCAGCGAAGCAGTGGATCGATCTAGTGACCGATCCACACACCCTGGATCGGTCCGGTGACCGATCACTTTAATTCAAATTTCATTGTCAGACGTGGTCAGAGTGTCCGATCGTATCTGATTTGCTGATGTATGTTTCTGATATTTGATATGCTGCTTGATTTGCTGCTCTAATGCTCTGATTGAGTTTCAGGTGACAGGGGAGGATTCAAACACTCAAGGAGAAATCAAAGAGTGCTTTCCTTGGAGCAGGTTTGTCTCTTTCTCATCTCAGGTTGCAACGGCGAGCTGCAGACTGGAGCTGAGACTGGAGCTTGACTGAGGGGAGCTCAATGAGTCCAGAGATAGCTCAGTAGAGGCTGGCGTTGGCAGATGAGTAGCTGGGAGCTACAGAGATGTTGTCACTTGTCGCTTGGCGGAGAAACAAAAAGGAACGCGAGAAGGAGAGTTTGAAATCAGTTCTTGAGTTTTTCGTGCTCTTGAGTTCCTGTGTTACAAGCTTGCTGTTCTTGAGTTCTTCAACCATTCTAAGCAAGCTATTGAGGAGCAATCATCATACTTGAGCGCTTGAAGGAGAAAACAAGAGGCTTGGAGTCCGACAGTGGGAAGACACGGAGCAGGGGTCTGCGTGAGATCGCCACTGGGTGGAGCTCAGGGAAGCTTGCTGTGTTTTGTCCTTGCTAAGTGTTTGAGTAAGATCCTTCTTGTTGTTGTTTCATTGTGCTCATTCTATATCATTGTTTGTAACACACTGTGGGGAGGTTTCTCCACCGAGAAGGAGGTTGCTTCATATCCGGTGTTAACCGGGGCTTGATCTGCCGACGATCAAGGGATCGCCCACCTCAAGGGCACGCCAAGGAGTAGGGGCAAGTTATCCCCGAACCTTGTAAACCCTCCTTGTTAGCGATCTTGCTAGTCGTGTTTGTTTTGCTTTCGTTTTGTTTTTTCTGCACACTCTGTTTTCTACTCTTTCCGCTGTGCTACTGATATTTGAGTTGCAGAAATCGTGATAAGTCTTGAAGGAGAAAGTGGTTGTCTATATTCACCCCCCCTCTATAGCCATCTCGTTCCCAACAAACATTAGCTTGGAGCAATCGACTTCAGTTGTTTGTTTGGTTTTAGCATCCCAATCGGTTTCTGAAATACCGCACTGCATTCCTGCATTTCTACACAAAATTTCTGCCTCATTGCATTTCATCTCTACCCTCGATTTGTTTTGATTGATCAGTATTTGCTTCTGAATTCCTTCAGACTTGCGTGTTAACTCTGAATTGTCAGTGATAGTTTTGGGCACTTAGCATCAGTTCCTTTTGGCACATCAGATTTTCTCTTCTTTGCATCAAGTTAAGTTCAATTTCGGCACTTTGTATCAAGGGCAGCTTAGGCACTGATTGGTATCAAGTTATATGATATTTTTAGTGTGCTATGGTGTCTGAAATCAGCTAGTATTGGATTCGGCTATTTCTGAATTTTCTCTGCATTTGTTGCTTCCGGAAATTGTAGCTAGTTTGAGTTGAGTTTGTTTAAATGTTTGATTACTGAATTTCGTAGCTAGCAATTGTTTTAAGTTTGTTTGTTTCCGAAAATTGCCATCACTGCCTTTATTCATTTGCTTAGCAGTTGGATTGCATTCATATCAATTTTGTTCTTCAAGTTTGGCTACTTGGAATTGGTTGATTAATTTCCCATTAGCTGAGTTCGTTAGTTGCATTTATCTTATTAGTTCATTTAGTTAAGTGGCTTTACTTTTATTTGTGTTTTTCAATTCTAATTGAAACCAAAACCCAGATTTTATTTGAAACCCAAAAAAAATATCAACGACACATAAACTCGAGCTTGAATCAAGCAATCTCAACTAGCCCTAGGAAAAATACGACCTGTGGCCCCTTTACTACGTTATCATCTTTGCTAGCAAAAAGGGTTTCTAGCTTTACACATATCTAAATTTTGAGACCCACATTCCTGACACCTAGTTCGGGTCCATCAAAATTTTTGGCGCCGTTACCAGGGAACTACTAGTCAAGTTTGTTTGATTTTTGCTTGTGTGCTTATGTACATATCATTTGATTCTATTTTCTTTTGCTTTATCTTTTGTATACGGTTGCTGCCATTTTTCTTGTTTGTTTTGTGACAGGGTTGCAAGATCAAAATATTTTCAACAGAACAATCAGAGATCAAAAGTGCACTGTCAGAGTTAAAGTTTTGGGTGAAGCATGTGATCCAACAAAGATCCAACAGTCATTCATCTACTTACCAGCAGCCATGTCAACAGTTTCAGCAGCAAAACTAATATTTTCAGCAATCTCATTCAAATTTTCAGCAACCAAACTATCAATTTCAGCAAGGGCAGCCACAATGTCAATCTTTCCAACAATTTCAGCAGCCCGATTTAAACTTTCAGCAGAACCAACCTTTCAATCAGCCACTAAATCAAGATTTCCAACAGCCCTATTCGAATTTTCAGCAAACAAATCAGTTTTTTCAGCCACAATTTCAACAATTTCAGCAAGATTTTCAACCAAGTCAGAATTTTCAGCAAGGGTTCCAACCAATTCAAACTTTCCAACATCAAAATTAGAGTGGTTTTCAACCTTTATAGCAATATTCTCCACCAAACAATCAGGATTTTCAATTTCAAAATCAGAACTTTCAGCCCACTCAGTTTCAATCCTCACCACAACCATTTCCACTTCAAAATCAAAATTTTCAGGGCTATAATTCTCAGCAAGTTCAACCATCCTTTCAGCCACAATTTCAACAATTTTAGCAAGATTTCCAGTTTTAAGGTCAGAATTTTCAGCAAGACACTCAGAATTTTCACCCTCAAGCATTTGAACAATTCAATCAACAATGCCAGCCCCAATTTCAGAATTTTCAGAATAATAATTTCCAGCAACATCATCCTTGCTATCAGTCCAATTTTCAGCAGTTTAATCAGCCCATTCCACCATTTGAGCAACCCAAACAGCTCCAATTTCAGAATGCACAACCTACTCTTGATTTTCAGCAACCTTATGTCACATTTCAGGAACAACAAAAGCTTCAAGACATCGGAATACGCCTTGGACAATTGGTTGATCAAATGAATCAAATAAAAGCCCAAAGATTAGGACAAGTACCTTCTCAAGCTACTCTTAATTCTGAGGGACATGATTGTGATCTAGCTTTGGGGAATGAAGAGGTTGTGTCAAGTTTAAACACTCCAAATGCCGAATTTCCTGAAAAATTTCTAGCATCCCATTTTCCCACTCAAAATAGCCCCGGAGTTGATTTTATATCAGTTCAAGGTGACCCTAGTGTATGGTCCTTCTTCAAGTGATCTTGCAAATTTGGTGGAAGAAGAAGAAAGCATCAAAGTCAGGACACCTACAACAGTTTTACCACCTGAAATTCTTGTTCAAAATTCATTTCCAAATTTTTCAGCTCAAGAAGAAGATTCTGAAGCACTACAAGACCCTTCTTATCTTTTATTTTGTGATGATATTGCTATTGATGGTCCTAATTTTTCTAATATGGTTGTTGTAGATATTACTAAGGAAGCATGCATGGGAGATGATTCTACAGGTGTAGGGGATTGCACAGAGCCCCAGGGACCACCATCATTGACTGATACATTAGAAAATTCAGAGGATAAGCCAGAAAGTGTAGGGACTTGCATGATGGGAGCAAGAGCCCAAGGATCACCTATTCCAGTTGAGTGTCCACCAGAACTTGAGCCTGAGATGGAACCTATACTTAACCAGAAGGAAGCTATGGATACATCTATTCTTGTATAACCTCCAGGTATTTTTCAGTACGATCAGGTAAGTATTTCTTCTTTTCCTTTAGAAAATTTTAGGGAGGTGTCTAGAATTGCATGTGAAGCATGTCTTGATACATCTTTTGTAAAAAATAATTATGAAAATTCCATAGAGGCACCCAGGCTTGATTTTATTCATTGCGATGATATTCTTGATACATATTATGCTGAAACTGATTGTGAAAATTTTTTAGAAGGGCCTGAAATTGATGTTGTTTATTGTGATGAATCTCTTGCTATATCTTATGTTGAAGTTGAGTGTGAAAAACTTATAGAGGTACCCAAAATTGATTTTATTGGTTGTGATGCATGTCTTGCTACATCTTATTTAGAAATTGGTTGTAAAAATTCCATTAAGGTACCTAGTGTTGATGTTATTTGTTCTGATGAATTACTGGACACATCATATGCAGATATTGACGGTGAAAAACTGATAAAGGTACCCAAGTTAGATTTCATTGGATGTGATGCATTTATGGATACATTCTATGTAGAGATTGTTGGTGCCCCGGTTGGTTTTGATGTGATCAACCAAGTCAGGTTAGGTCCTGTTGGTTTTAATCCCTCTACTAAGTGTGCAGGAACTTAGGTATGGAGGAAGTCGAGCGTAAGACGTAGCAGACGAGAAGGATTGTGCGGGGAAGTGAGCCGACGGGCTCGGTACAATCCGAGGGACGCGGAAGCTGCGGAAGAGTACACCGGTGAAGCGAGAAGGACGTGCGCGGTGTCCGACGGATGAGAAACCGGAAGGAAGGACGCTCGAGGGGTGAAAGGCCGGAGTCGGGTTCGGGTGAGCCTAACTCCGGTTGGTCAGAAATCACCTAAAAGATCTACTTACGAACAATCAACTAAGTTGCCTTTGACTTGGACTTGGATTAAGACGATAACTTAAATTAAAGTCTTTTATAAAAGACTTTAAATTAAAGCTCGTCTTTTATAAAAGCTTTTAATTAAAGCTTTTTAAAGCTCTTATCACACGTGGATAAGAAGCAATCGGATAAAAGCTTTTTAAAGCTTTTAATTAAAGCTTGTTAAAGCTTCACACGTGGATCAAAAGTTAAGCCTTATCTTCTGCGCAATCGAAACGTTGGTTGGTCAAGAAAAGTTGGTCAAAAGAAATCGAAACGTTGGTGAAGAAAAATCCCGAGATTTCTTCTGCGCAAGAGGCGATTAAATATTTATCTTTTTTTGAGTTTATCCATCCTGTACTATAAATAGGCTTAGAGATTTAGAGGTAAGACAATTCATTTTTTTTGTAATTCTCTCTAAAGTCTAGTGTGCTTCAGTTGTAAGGCTTCTCCGCCACAAAGAGAGTTTTGTTTTGCTTTAACCGTCTTGGAAGCAACGACCAAGTTGCAACCAAGTCTTTTTAATAGACGAGTTCCTCCATTTCTTTTATTTATTAGCCAGTCGTCTATTCACCCCTCTCTAGCCGGACCAACCCGATCCAACAAGTGGTATCAGAGCCAGGCCGCCGTAGAAGGACTAACCGCCAACTGCAGCAAATTTTAAGATGGTTGGACCAACAATATACCCGCCTAAATTTGAGGGGGAGTTCGCGGCATGGAAACGGAAGATGCAGGTATTTTTTACTACAGATTATGAATTATTAATTATTATGAAAAATGGCTATGCAGCTCCCAAAGACAATGAAGGAAAGATCAAGGATCCTGATTCTTGGAACAAGAAGGAACAAGTTGATGCTGTAGCAAACGGAAAGGCAGAATTTCATCTGCTGACCGTCCTCCCAGAGCAAGATGTGAACCGGATCGGTAAGTACGAATCGGCGAAGGAACTTTGGGAAAAGTTCTTGGAACTGCACGAAGGAACCTCGGAAGCAAAACTTGCGCGACGAGATGTTCTTCGAAGCCGACTGACCAATCTACGAATGAAAGACGGAGAATCTGTTGCGAGATTACATGCAAAGGTAAAAGAACTAATCACAAGCCTCGAAAATCTCGGAGAAAAGGTAACTAACCGCGATGCTCAAAGGTACGCTCTAAACGCGTTTCCGAGAACCCCGGAATGGACCTCGATAATTGATGCATATTATATTTCAAAAAATCTAGAAATAAGTACTTTAGAAGAGTTGTTTTCTACTTTGGAACTTCACGAATCACGCTTTGTAGAAAAGAACAGGAAAGCTGACAATATTGCGCTAAAAACAAGGAAGATCCAACTCGACGATGAATCTTCAGCGGATGATGAAGAAACAGCACTAGCGGTAAGAAAATTATGTAAATACATTAATACTAACCGCTCAAAAAAGGTGCAGAGAAAGAAAAAACGAACGGTCCGATGCTACAACTGCAATGTGGAGGGACACCTTAAAGATCAGTGCCCTAAACTCAAGAACCAGCCAAAGAAGAAAAAGGCACTAAAAGCCACCTGGGACGAGACCTCGTCAGATGAATCGGAAGCTGAAGAGTTCGTCGGACTTGCATTGATGGCAAGCCACCAAGACGAAGATGAAGAAAGCACCTCGGGAGAAAGCAGCAATGAAGAGGAAGATCCTAACTTCAAAACCGACCCGGTAAGTGAGGTATGTCTACTTCCACCTGCTCGAATCTACTCAGTAATAAAATCCCTGCTTAAGTCGATGAATAAATTGGAGATAGAAAACTCTGAGTTAAAAGAAAGATTTGACACTATATGCTCAACTGTTCTATCCGACCAACTGAAAACAGAAAATGAAAACTTGAAGAATTTAGTGGAGAAATTAGAAAATGATATTGCATGTTTAAGAATTAAAAAGAATTTTTATCCTGAAAATCTGAATTGGTATGTTAAAAATCATAGGGGTCAGCTTAGAAAAATTCCTAGAAATTATATTCCTCCAAAGTTTTTGATTAACCCCGTAGATGAAAATTTATTTTGGGTCCCAAAATCAATATTGAATTAATTTTCTGGTATTTATGAAAAACAAAATTGACTAATATTTTTTTCTTTATGTCCTTTATCATTTGTTGTATTATCAAATATTTTTAAGAGATTATTTCGATCGGAGTTTACTAGAGAAAATTAATTTTATATTTTGAGTACTTGGCATACTTATCATGAATTTATTAGGATTTTTTTTATAATTATCATATTTGTATGAATTTAATAATAAAAAAAAAGTGAAATTTATATTTTCCCTTCCCAATTTTGTGTCCCATTTTTTTGCTGTGATCAAAGGGGGAGAGTCGTTTATGTTCAGGGGGAGGTTATGTACATGATTGCAAAAATTTTTTTATGCTTAATACTGTTACAATATTTTTATTGTTTGTTGTTTATCCCCAACTGAACTTGGGTTGATACACATCAAAAAGGGGGAGATTGTTGGTGCCCCGGTTGGTTTTGATGTGATCAACCAAGTCAGGTTAGATCCTGTTGGTTTTAATCCCTCTACTAAGTGTGCAGGAACTTAGGTATGGAGGAAGTCGAGCGTAAGACGTAGCGGACGAGAAGGATTGTGCGGGGAAGTGAGCCGACGGGCTCGGTACAATCCGAGAGACGCGGAAGCTGCGGAAGAGTACGCCGGTGAAGCGAGAAGGACGTGCGCGGTGTCCGAGGGATGAGAAGCCGGGAGGAAGGACGCTCGAGGGGTGAAAGGCCGGAGTCGGGTTCGGGTGAGCCTAACTCTGGTTGGTCAGAAATCACCTAAAAGATCTACTTACGAACAATCAACCAAGTTGCCTTTGACTTGGACTTGGATTAAGACGATAACTTAAATTAAAGTCTTTTATAAAAGACTTTAAATTAAAGCTCGTCTTTTATAAAAGCTTTTAATTAAAGCTTGTTAAAGCTTCACACGTGGACCAAAAGTCAAGCCTTATCTTCTGCGCAATCGAAACGTTGGTTGGTCAAGAAAAGTTGGTCAAAAGCAATCGAAACGTTGGTGAAGAAAAATCTTGAGATTTCTTCTGTGCAAGAGCCGATTAAATATTTATCTTTTTTTGAGTTTATCCATCCTGTACTATAAATAGGCTTAGAGATTTAGAGGTAAGACAATTCATTTTTTTTGTAATTCTCTCTAAAGTCTAGTGTGCTTTAGTTGTAAGGCTTCTCCGCCATAAGGAGAGTTTTGTTTTGCTTTAACCGTCTTGGAAGCAACAACCAAGTTGCAACCAAGTCTTTTTAATAGACGAGTTCCTCCATTTCTTTTATTTATTAGCCAGCCGTCTATTCACCCCCTCTAGCCGGACCAACCCGATCCAACAAAGATTGATGGTATTACCCTGCATGCTTGAGAGAGGTATTACATGGTTTCGCAGGGTCCCGAAGACTTTTGGAGTGGGTGCTCCATCTGAACAGATTCTAACCTCCTGGAAGGATTTCCCAACAGCATCAAAGGAGAGGAGATAATCTTACTTTAATTCGAAGCACTCCACTTCTTGAATGGCTATTGTACCTAAATCGCCTTCGGCCACCTGAATATTTTTCTGTAAAGTTTAAGTATGGAGGAGACATGCATCATGACATAGATCACATAAAGAATGCTCTCTCAATTACTCAGACTCCACCACTGCCACGATGGAGGTTATTTCTTGATAGGCTCCGACCGCTAGAAATAAAGGGGAGTTTGTTCTTTCTTGCATTTTCTTTCATTGCCTTTTTCATTTTTATGATTTCTAGAAGTAAAATTTTCTTTTGAAATGAGTTCTTGCTAATAAATGCGTGAGTGAGTAGAATGAATAAATAGACATTGTAAATACCGTGTTATTTCTTTTGGCAAATTTTCTTAATGAGTAGGAATAAATGTATCCCTCTAGGTTGTTTTCATGTCATTTATAGTCTCTTGAAAATAAATTAAATTTGGTTGTTAAAACTTAGGGTTTGAGCTCATGGATGCTTGAGTACTACTTGGCTTTAAGGCTACGTTTGGTAGGGGTAATGTAATCCGGTCTGTAATGTAATCAAGTTTGTAATGTAATGTAATGTAATCTTGATTACATTGTTATGTTTGGTAATGAGTTATACGTAATCTTTGATAACCATTAGAAGTTGGATTCTTTTGTTTGGTGAGGGGCAATCCATCCTGTAATGTAATCAAGATTGACGACCGACGACTGTCGCCGGGCAGCCGGTGACCATTGACCGGCCGGCGGCGGTCGCCGGCGGCCGACGGCGGCGGTCGGCGGCGGTCGGCGGCGGTCGCCGGCGGCCGACGGCGGCCGGCCGGCGGCGGCGGTCGCCGGTCGCCGGCGGCCGGCCGGCGGCGACCAACGACTGTCACCGCCCGACCGACGACTTTACAAGTTGTAATGTAATCCAGATTACAGGCGGCGGCCGGCGGCGGCCGGCGGCGGACGGCGGCGGTCTCCGGCGGCCGGCGGCGGCCGGCGGCGACCAACGATTGTCACCGCTCGACCGACGACTTTACAAGTTGTAATGTAATCCAGATTACCGGCGGCGGCCGGCGGCGGTCTCCGGGGGCCAGCGGCCTGCGGCGCCGGCGGCGGCGGTCAGCGGCCTGCGGCGCAGGCGGCCTGCGGCGGCGGTCAGCGGCCTGCGGCGCCGGCGGCCTGCGGCGCCGGCGGCCTGCGGCGCCGGCGGCCTGCGGCGCCGGCGGTGACAGTCGTTGGTCGCCAGCGGCCTGCGGCGCCGGCGGCGGCGGTCGCCGGGGGCCGGCCGGCGGCTGCCGGCGGCGACCAACGACTCGCCGGAGGCCGGCCGGCGGCGACCAACGACTGTCACCGCCCGACCGACGACTTTACAAGCTGTAATGTAATCCAGATTACGGAGGTTTTGGTTTGTAATCCAGATTACAAATCATCAACCTCTTTTGTAATCGAGATTACATTACATTACAATCTTAAAGTGATTCCAAACAAAGGAATCCAACTTGTAATGTAATCTCGATTACATTACAGGGTGGATTACACCCTACCAAACGCAGCCTAAATTCTTATTTGATGACTTGAGATGAATTATTTGCACCTAGTGAGAATTAGCCTTATTTTTGTGACACATATATGTGATTGTGCTCTAGAACTTGCTTAGGTTCTTTCAAAACCATATTTCAATGATTGGATCACATCTATAGAGGCTAATCAATTTGTTTACCTTTCCATATCAATTTTTGGCAATAATCATGTTTATTTTATTTTTCTTTCCTTATTTCCTACTCTTAACCATACTTTTCTATGGACTTGTTTGCTTGGGATGTTTCTTGATGCTACTTTGCCCGAGACGGACAAAAGATCAAGTGTGGGGGAGTTGGCTAGTGTTTTGGAAATATTTTGTATCAAAGAGGCATTTCATGTCAAGAAAAAAAATCTTTGCGGTTGAAGCCAAAAGGTGCCAAGTTGAGTGAGTTTGGTGTCAAGAATGAGCAAGAAGAAGTGGTAAAGGATGGAAACAATTGAGGCATCTAGATTCTTTACTATATTTTGAAGATCCAAGTGGCACGCAATGGAAAAAAAAATCTGCAATGAGAAAAAAAATGGCATGTAAAAGCAAAAAAGAAAAAAAAAATTGTGCCAAAGTGAAGAAAAAAAAATTTTGTGGAGCTGACTTGGATCGGAAATGATGTGGATCAAGAATTGGGAAGTTGGAATTATGGAAGTTAAGGTTAGCAACAACTCAAAAAGAGGGGAGCTGTGCTAAAACTAATGAAGAAAATCTATGCTAAAACTGAATTGATTTGAAAATTCTGTGTAGATTAGTAGGTGAAGTGCAGCTGAACTGATTTGAAGCCGAAACTGAATTGAGATGCAAGGGCTGCTTACCAGGATTTAAAAACAAAACCTCTTGACAGCAAGATTGAAAAGGTGAGCTAAAAATGCAGCCGAAAAAGGAAAAATCAGAAGGTTATGTCACCATAAAGTCAGTTTTGTATCAAGATGAAGCTGAAATTAGGTTTTCTAGGCTATGAATCAGGGAACTAAGTTCATAAATGTATCAAATTTGTATCAAGGATATCCACTGCTGCTCAAAACAGAAAAAATGTGGCTATTTGAAATCCCAGATTAGAATAGAACAGGAAAAGAAATCAATGCATGCAGTGGTTGAAATTCGATTTGCTACTCAGCCATTTTCAAGTGGAACAATTCAAACTCTCCACTACACTATGTGATGCTAACTGTTGTTAAGGAATCAGAGAATTGTAAGGTCTGAAAGTAGCTGCGTGGAGTTGGAATTTGAAACTTGAAACAGAGAAGAAAAATAAAATTGCAGCTATGGAAAAGAAGAAGAGTTGGAAACTAAAGAAAATTTTTTTCTGAAGTTTGTTGGATTACAAAAAAAAACTGAATTACAGAAGCAACTCGACTGAGATACAAGATGATATCAATCAGTTGTTGGAGTTCCATTAGGTACAAAATTCTGAAGCTGTAAAAATTTCAGAAACTAATTGACTGCAGCAACCAACAAAATGCAGAGTAAAAACAGGAAGTAGCAACTCCTTTGAAGCTCACGACACTAGAAAGGATTGGAGCTGATTCTGATGAGTATTTGGGAGCTGAGCACATCCTGACTGAATAGAATGAAGAACTAAAACAGAATCAGCAGCTGATCATATAAAAAAAAGATGGAAGCAGAAAAAAAAATGAGAAAAGAGAAGGAGGAAACAAGTTGGCACAAAAATTGAAATTTTGGCACAATGAAACCAACAAAGTGTTCTTCATCCGCATCTAAGGCATTATTCAAGTTTGACTTCACCACACTTTTGACTTCACTAGAGGACTGTAAAGAGAAGCAAAGTGTATTGGAAATATTCTTGAGCAACCAAGTCTCCCACTTTATCAATTTTTCTATTTTCTTAACTGTTACTTCACTTCTTACCATTTTCTATGTCTTTCGCTTGTTTTTGTAGATGTGGATCCTAATCATGAATAATGGTGGAGAGTAGATAACAAGCAAGCCTGTGGTAGTGCAAAAAGCATATGTGTATGAGTGAGCTCCACTTTCATCATGAACTTATAACTCAAAAAGAGAGCCACCAAAATTTCCCTTGAGAGGCTTAGTGAGTTAAATTCATTTCAATGAATCATGAAGGATGAAAATGCCAAGTTGTTGATTTAAGGACGAGATACTAATTCATAGAGCTTAGATTTTTGAGAATTGACAACCTTAGGTAATTTCTTTTCACTTGCTTCTAATTATGCTTGGAAAGAGTCTAAGGGATACATACTTAGTAGTTTCGTGAGACGCTCAAGCTTAAGTGTGGGGGAGTTGATAGGTATCATTTTGTTGACTATTTTAGACTCTAAAATCCATGTTTAATCCCTATTTTACATGCTTAACCTTGAATTTACCCTCGGTTCTATAGATTAGTTTTATTTTGGGCTTTATTGCAAATCTTTATATATTTGAAAGATTTTGGAACTTAATTGTGAATCTATGTTTGTAGGCTTTGAAAGGATCATGGACCGAGGTCGAGATTGGTCAGAATCAAGCTCAGATCAAGGCGATCAAGCTCTGGAGAACTGTGAGTCGTCCATTTATAAGATAAGCAGATCTGGATCATCCAGGGAAAATCAGATGCATCCCAGCTGAGGAAAGGTAGATCTGACCTTCCTAATGAGATCTGGAAGTTTAGGGGTAAATCGGAGAAAATCCAGCCGTTGGATCAAGATCAGAGGGATCTAGATCGTTCATTCAAAGATCAGGTTGATCTGAGCCATCCGTTGCAAATCTGGAGGATCCGAGCTGCTGGGAGGCAGATCCTGACCCTTGATCAACATCATCAAATTTTGGTTCAGATCGGATGAGATCCAACGTTGGATTGAGTTAGGCAAATCTGAGCCGTCCATTGCTAAGTATTTAATCAAACTTCTCCACAGGGCACAGCGTCGCGTCTTCGTTGCAACGTCTTCGTCTTCGATTATTTTCAAGTTTTTTTCTTCAAGCTTTACTTCATCTAAGGGGCGCGACCACTCAATTCTTTCATTAGATCAAGTTTTAGGTCATTGGGAAGATCTCTCGGTGAAGTTCCAGCTCGAATTTTGCCCAAGAAACAGAGCTGAGTGAGGTTTCCTCAGCTCTGCCGTTTACTTCCTTTGGATCGGTTGTGCACCATTTTCATCCACCTGAGTAGTTCAGAGGGGTTCCCTGGATTGCTTGGATCATCCACAAGCTTCAACGCAATCGGACACAGCTGGTTGAGGAAATCGAAGGGGTATTTCAGATTGAGCAGAGTTGAGCTCGGATTGATTCGCAGAGACAGTTTCCCATCGATTTGTGGAGCTTACGGGTTCAAGGCCCACCCTTGTGTGACGGCAAGGAGTTCTTGAGCTAAGGAAGGGATTGAGGATTAGTTTCAATTAGTGAATTTTCAGTTATTAGCTGTAATTTTCATTTCTGCATACAATTTCTATTTCTGATTTCCTATCAGCTGCTGTAGCTTTCTTTTCCACACCGATTCTGTCTTAAGTAGGTTTAATTTCTGCAAGTTAAGTAGCTAGGGAGCTTGTTTAGTGAACAAATCTTTTCAATTTCAGTTTATTTCATACTCCATTGCCTGCGTATCAGTTTTATGTTCTGTTTTTCTTGCGTATCAGTTTAAATTTTAGCAAGTTTCAGTTTAGCATTTCTGAGTTTGTGTCAAGAAATCATTAGCCCCTTTTAAGCTTTTCTGAATTGTAGATTAGTGCATTGATTTCAGCTTGTTGGTTTGCTTGTTTGGCATTTAATTTGGTGCTGCAATTCTGCATTAGACTCTGAATTTGACTAGTTTCTGCAATTCGGCAGTTTCAGTTTCAGTTGTGTTTCAGTCTTCAGTTCCTGAATTTGCATCAATTGAATTTGAGTTCTTAGGAATTTTAGGTGAACATTAGCTTGGAGCAATCGACTTCAGTTGTTTGTTTGGTTTTAGCATCCCAATCGATTTCTGAAATACCGCACTGCATTCCTGCACAAAATTTCTGCCTCATTGCATTTCATCTCTACCCTCGATTTGTTTTGATTGATCAGTATTTGCTTCTGAATTCCTTCAGACCTGCGTGTTAACTCTGAATTGTCAGTGATAGTTTTGGACACTTAGCATCAGTTCCTTTTGGCACATCAGATTTTCTCTTCTTTGTATCAAGTTAAGTTCAATTTCGGCACTTTGTATCAAGGGCAGCTTAGGCACTGATTGGTATCAAGTTATATGATATTTTTAGTGTGCTATGGTGTCTGAAATCAGCTAGTATTGGATTCGGCTATTTCTGAATTTTCTCTGCATTTGTTGCTTCCGAAAATTGTAGCTAGTTTGAGTTGAGTTTGTTTAAATGTTTGATTACTGAATTTCGTAGCTAGCAATTGTTTTAAGTTTGCTTGTTTCCGAAAATTGCCATCACTGCCTTTATTCATTTGCTTAGCAGTTGGATTGCATTCATATCAATTTTGTTCTTCAAGTTTGGCTACTTTGAATTGGTTGATTAATTTCCCATTAGCTGAGTTCGTTAATTGCATTTATCTTATTAGTTCATTTGGTTAAGTGTCTTTACTTTTATTTGCGTTTTTCAATTCTAATTGAAACCAAAACCCAGATTTTATTTGAAACCCAAAAAAAATATCAACGACACATAAACTCGAGCTTGAATCAAGCAATCTCAACTAGCCCTAGGAAAAATATGACCTGTGGCCCCTTTACTACGTTATCATCTTTGCTAGCAAAAAGGGTTTCCAGCTTTACACATATCTAAATTTTGAGACCCACATTTGTGACACCTAGTTCGGGTCCATCAGGGACGTGGCAACCAAGGCAGTCGCCGCAGGTATAAAAGGTATTCCAACCCCTCCGGTAAAGGGGGTTATGCATTCTTTGCTACTCATACATCTTTTTGCCTTATACTTTTCCTCTCCATCGAGGCACTGACTTGAGCGTCGGAGTAGGCTCCGCCGGATAACCTCCGGCGTGTTCCCCTAACGCTCGTGTTGATCTCGCAGAGCACGGAGTTCCTTCCCTAACGTCAGCATCAGCATGGGCTGAACCCTGGTGACTGGTCGTCGGCGTTGATTCCTTCTAGAACAAGTTTGGCGCCGTCTGTGGGAAACTAGTAAAATACCAGAAGGATCACCGATGGTCGAGCAGGCGGGACAATCCATCGTCCTGACGAAAGAGGAACTAGATAGATTGATCACCAACGCCGCTAAGGGTGCGCTCGAACAACATTAAATCGAGCAAGCCGTATTGCGTCGAGTGGTTTTGGGGCAAGCTGAGATCCCCAGAATCTTCACTTCGCACCACCACCACCGAAGATCTGTCTCACTACCGGTGGGGCATGTGGCGACACCTCAGTGCACCGGTGAGAGTCGCTAGGGGACTTGGAGAAAATTAACTTTGCTACTTCCAGTGTTCTACGACAAGAAGAATATGGGGAGAAGGGGGAAGGACCTAGGAACTTCTAGCAGATCCCCTCTGCGCTAGCGTTTCTCTACGCCTTACGACAGGCTCGACGAACCTAGCTCCGCGCTAGCGCTTCATTTATCTCACTGCCTTACGACAGGCTTGGCGATCCTAGCTCTGCGCTTCTCTTCGCCTTACGACAGGCTCGGCGATCCTAGCTCTGTGCTAGCGCTTCTCTTTGCCTTACGATAGGCTCGGCGAAACTAGCTTCGCGCTAGCGCTTCATTTATCTCACTGCCTTATGACAGGCTCGACGATCCTAGCTCCGTGCTAGCGCTTTTCTTCGCCTTATGATAGGCTCGGCGATACTAGCTCCGTCTTAGCGCCTCTCTTCGCCTTACGACAGGTTCGGCGAACCTAGCTCCGTGCTAGCGCTTCATTTATTTTACTGCCTTACGACAGACTCGGCGATCCTAGCTCCGTGCTAGCACTTCATTTATCTCACTGTCTTACGACAGACTCGGTGATCCTAGCTCTGTGCTAGCGCTTCTCTTCGCCTTACGACAGGCTCAGCAACCTAGCTCTGCGCTAGCGCTTCATTTATCTCACTGCCTTACGACAGACTTGGCGATCCTAGCTCCCTGCTAGCATTTCTCTTCGCCATACGACAGGCTCGGCAAACCTAGCTCCGCGCTAGCGCTTCATTTATCTCACTGCCTTACGACAGGCTCGACGATCCTAGCTCCGTGCTAGCGCTTCTCTTCGTCTTACGACAGACTCGGCGATCCTAGCTTCGTGCTAGCGCCTCTCTTCGCCTTACGACAGGCTCGACGAACCTAGCTCTGTGCTAGCGCTTCATTTATCTCACTGCCTTCGACAGGCTCGGCGATCCTAGCTCCGCGCTAGCGCTTCATTTATCTCACTGCCTTACAACAGGCTCGGCGATCCTAGCTCCGTGCTAGCACATCTTTTCGCTTTATGACAGGCTCGACAATCCTAGCTCCGTGCTAGCGCTTCTCTTCGCTTTACGATAGGCTCGATGATCCTAGCTCCATTCTAGCGCCTCTCTTCGCCTTATGGCAGGCTCGGCGAACCTAGCTTCGTGCTAGCGCTTCATTTATCTCACTGCCTTACAACATGCTTGGCGATCCTAGCTCCGCGCTAGCGCTTCTCTTCGCCTTACGACAGACTCGGCGATCCTAGCTCCGTGCTGGCGCCTCTATTTGCCTTACGACAGGCTCGGTGATCCTAGCTCCGTGCTAGCACTTCATTTATCTCACTGCCTTACGATAGGCCCGGCGATCCTAGCTCCGTGCTAGCGCTTCTCTTCGCCTTACGACAGGCTCGGCGAACCTAGCTCCGCGCTAGCGCTTCATTTATCTCACTGCCGTACGACAGACTTAGCGATCCTAGCTTCGCGCTAGCACTTCTCTTCACCGTATGACATGCTTGGCGATCC
>JAGFNQ010009982.1:0-34069 GCA_024364735.1 Boesenbergia rotunda
TGGAAATCTCATAAAATTTCTAATTAATCATCCAACACCATCCCTACCCTACCGTAGGAGCCCTTGGAACCCTTACTTGAAGTAAGCCCTATCTTTTTGCCCTATTATCCATCTTGGCCGAAACTTGTAGGGTCTCTAGGCCATGTGAAAATTCACATAAATCACCTCAACCTCTCTTGTATCATGAAGGTACACAAGATACATACGTGAAGGTTTAGATCCAACCCTAACCATGAGTTCATGGTGTTGGCCGAAACCCTTAGGATGCTAAGGTACTCCAAAAATTCTCCAAATCATATTTTAACCTATATTCAACATGGGAAAACATTAGAAAGCATAAGTAAGATTTTTAACATCGTCTTGGACCCAAAAAACATGGTGGCCGAAAGTTATAGGGGTCCAAGTCATGGTTTTCTCAACATCAAACCCAAACCAAACTTCATATTATAATCAATAACAAGGAGAACTATTACACCACAGGTGAGGGAGTCTCACCTTAGATTATCTTGGTTTTAGACCTTAGATTTGGGAGAAGGATGAAGACCTTGTTGCTTTCTAGCCACCTCTAGCCCTTGTAACCTTGAACAAGAACCTTGGGTCTTGACGATGGAGCCTTTGTGAAACTTTTCCAAAGGGAATTGGGGCTTGTGGGTTTCGGCTAGGAGAGGGAGGAAGAAGGAGAGAAGGCTTGGTGGATGAGGAGAAGAGAAATCTTAATTGGTAAGTTACTACTCCTCTTCTTTATTCACCATGAAGTGGGCAAGTGAAGAGTCATAGTATCTCTTCCCTTGTTGACTCTTCATTTCCCCTAAGCCTTAACCAAGATCCACTTCATTCTCTACTAGCACTCCCTTGCTAGGTGAATTGGTTAGTGCATGCATGGTTGTAGACTAGGTCCAAGGTTCAATCCTTGGTGCATGCACTTTATTTTTATTTTCTTTTTCCTTATTTTCAAAAATTCCCTAAAAGTCACCCATAATCATGCCAAAATTCCTAATTAAAATTTTTTTATATTTATATTAAATTCTACCTAATTAAAACCCATTTTTGGAGCCCATATAAGGCCCATTTACTTAGTTTCTCAATTTAAATGAGAAAATCATAGATTTCTAGGCTAAGTTCGTACTAATATCTCTAGATTCCTCGAAAAATTATCAAGACATGATCAATATTTTAAGGAAAATATGGGAAAATTTCCCGGGTCGTTACACAAAATAATTTCCTAAAATCATATTTGATCTAGTGATCCGCAAAACAAACTCATCCGATGTGGAGGGAGACACTCAGAGCCAACGCGCAAGTTTGTTTGCATCACTTATCAAATTAGTAATGGAAACCATGGGACTCAAAGATTCCCTCTCCCACTTAGTTATTTAAAATGAGAAATTTTACAAGCATGCACAACAAGCATATTAAACAATAAGCAATAAATATGAAAATCTAAGTTTTCAACTATTATGACTTTTGTTCTCCAATACGCCTCCAGTCGTGTCTGCCACCTCGTCTCCACCTTCCTTCACCATGCGCAAGAAAGAAGAAGTACCAAGCCGAAAAAACTTTAATTTAAATTTACATCCATTAATCCTATACTCCACGAAGGAGTGTATAAAAAATTTAGATCGAATGTAAATTAAAACAAGTGTCTAACAATGTCGTATTTAATTACACAATTAAATACAAATAGCCTCGTCAACCCCGAGGATTCAAATAAAATATTACAATCACACACACAATCACATACAATTACATATAGTCATAATAGTTGGATCTTATGCCTGCAACCAAAAAGTTAGTCTATGCACATCCTACTATTATCCGGCATAAAATCATATATGAAAAGCATGAAAGTAATCGAAACCAAAACACACAAAACTGGAAACCATGGCTCTGATACCACATTGTTGGATTCGAGTCGAGATTTCTCTCTATGTCCCCGGATTAAAATTCTATTAATTAGAATTAATCCGGATAGAGAAAACTTCCTGAACGACCATTTTCATCATCGTGCTATTCGATTGAGTGATCGCTTGAACAAACTTGTTGTTCAAGCAATTCTAACTCCTTTATCAAATAGCTGTGAAATAGATGACGAATATGTTGGTGCAGATTGCACCCAAGTCAAACCTGTGTTTTGATATTGACAAAAGGGTTCAAAAGTTAAGGGTTCATTGGTGCCTAACAAGTTTCTTGAGTGTACAGGAAAAGCCCTAGCGAAGGAATGCTAGGCACTGGCGAAGGACTGCCAGACTGGACAAAGTCCTAGCGAAGGAATACTAGGCACTGGCGAAGGACTGCCAGAATGGACAAAGCCCTAGCAAAGGAATGCTAGGCACTGGCGAAGGGCTGCCAGAAGTAAAGACCTAGCGAAGGGCTGCTAGGCACCAAGCGAAAGGCAGCTTGGTACCTCAAGACCTGGCGAAGGACTGCCGGGCAAAAGTCCAACTGGAGGATCCGGTTGGCACCAGGTAAAACTCTCCCGAGAGGAGTAGGTGAGGACGCGTTCCCCTTGAGGGAACATTAGGCGTCGGTTCGACCTAGGGCTCCATTTTGGAGACCAAAGTCAGAACCAAGACAGCTAAGGCTGTATAAAATTATTGTTTTGTTGTGTTTTGGACTAACCCTTGATGCAGGACCAAAGGGACGTGTGTCTGCAACTCAGAGAGCCTCAAAGGAGTGAGGCAACAGCTGAGTAAGGCGCCCTAAGTGTCCAGGGCGCCCTCAAGGTGAACCAGAACCAAACGAAGCAAATGGGCTTCAGCTGCTTACTGGGCAAGGCGCCCTCAGCAGCGAAGGCGCCTTCGTCAGTGAAGGCGCCTTCAGCAGCCAAGGCGCCTCCAGCTCTCTCTCTGCGAAGCCTCAGCTCTATCCACAGCCGAGTCTTCTGCGCGGAAAAAGTCAACCAAGGCGCCCTCTGCGACCAGGGCGCCCCAGAGGTCAAACCTCATCCCTATTCTGGTGCGATAAGGCTTGACCGAGCGAAGCACGGATCGGGAGACACGTGGCAGGGCGCCCTCGACGACCAGGGCGCCCCTAGGTGCTATAAATAGCACCCCTCGACCCCGAGCTTCAACACCGCTTTCATTCAACGCTTCCAAACGCTCTGACGACTACGCTCTGCTCCAGGAACTTCCCAACTCAAGTCCGTAGCGTCATCGACCTCCCGCTGCACCGAAACTCGATCTACAACCGGGAGTTGGTAAAACAGAGTGTAACTCTCTATTTACAGTCATTTTTGTAATCTTACTCTGTAACCGTTTTGCGCATTATAGAATTGCCCAAAGTAAACGGTCAACGACCGTGGGCCTTGGAGTAGGAGTCGACCCAGGCTCCGAACCAAGTAAACTACTGGTGTTTGCGTTGTTTGATTTTATTCCGCTGCGTAACTGCTCTTTCTTTTAAATCCGAACATTTTCCGATATTCACCCCCCCTCTATCGGTCTTTCTCGATCCAACAGAATATGGATCACCGGTTTTTGAGTTTGATTTTGGGGTTCATGATAAAATAAGAAAATAATTAAACTAGAACAAGAAAAACAAGATATACATCTTGTTTTACCTCTCGATCTTCTACTGTATTCCTACCTCTTCTTGGACGTCGTGTGGGCAACGATCTTCCAAGAAACGAAGCCACCAAAGCTTTCCTCCTTCTTCTTTGCTTACGCCGATCACCAAACCCTAGCCCCTCCTCCTTACGCCGCCGGCCAACTCCAAGCTTCCAGGATGCGCCGGCCAAAGGAAAGAAGAGTAGAAGAAGAAGAAGAAGAAGATGTAAGAAGAGGAAGAGAGAAAGAATTGAAAGATCGATGTAGGCGTGCAGAGGGGGGGTGAATGCACTTTTGCGGACCGTTTGATCTCTACAAAACTGTTAGCGCAGCGGAAATAATATGTAAAGAGAATAACAATGCTAACAAAAAGTCTTTTACTTGGTATCCACCCAGATGGGTGACTAATCCAAGGATCCACGCCGCGAGCACCACTTTTCACTATCGAAAAGTCTCCTTGAGGTGGAGAAACCTTTACAGCAGTAGCTTCCTCTTTACAGATGTAGAAATACGATGAAGGAAGCAAAAGAACACTCTACAATTTGGCAGCACTTCGTTACTGTACGGAACTGTACAGACACGTGTAACGAGGCCTCCTTTTATAGGTGAAAAGGACAGATTCGCAGTCTGTCCAGGCTCGCACCAGTCGACTGCCCCAAGGGCAGTCGACTGGCCCGACATTAAATGCCGGCCAACGGCTAGCCAACAGCTAGCTAACGGCTAGTTTTGGGGTATACTAGTCAACTGCCCCAAGGCCAGTCGACTGGTTCGAAGCTGCGAACTTTCTGTGGGTTTTGGCAGTCGACTGCCTTTGGGCCAGTCGACTGCCCTGCCTCCCAGCTCAGCTCCAGCCACCTCAAACCTTCTCCTTCGCGTGTGCCTTCAGGTCTGCTCCCTTGGCTCGCCCCTTGAAGTCCTCTTCCTCTGGCTATCGTCCCTCGGATGCGCACACAAGCCTTCCCTTGGCTTGCCTCCATGCCACCCTTCACGTGTGCCCTTTGAAGTCCACTTCCCGGCTTGCCCTTGGAGCTCTCCTCCCTCGGCTCTCGTCCCTCGGATAGGTTCACCAAGTGTGATTCTCCAAGTCCTGCAAACTCAATCACACAAATCAAATACAACAAAACACTCTAACTTTAAACCTATTCGCCCACACATCAAAACCATGATCTCCCAATCATTTAAGGGTCGATTGCCTCAACAATCTCCCCCTTTTTGATGTGTGGCAATATGTTTAAGTTAGAGATAAATAACAGCAAAAGCAAATAGCAAAAGATAGCAATTGAAATATCATGAGACATAATACTCCTAAGAGGTAACCTCCCTCTTAACCTATGTCCTCTCCACAGTTTCAAATCTAATCAAATTTCAAGTTAAGATTCCACTTAACAACAGCAATATAAAAGACATATCAGAACCTAAGAGGTACCTCCCCCTTAATCCATGTCTTTTCTCCAAATTTTAACCCTTTAAGGTCTAAGTTAGGAAAAATACCTAAAATCATCCATTTTAAGTCAAAGTTCTAACTTAAACCACCCATTCTCCCCCTTTGACACCATCAAAATGATTGCCTCAAGCAACCAAAACCCATGGCATCAAATGAGAAAATTCTCAGTTTCTGAAATTACTCATAGTGGCTGAAAACTTGCGTGCCAGTCGACTGCCCATAGGGCAGTCGACTGATACGCTATCAGTCTGATTTTTCAGTTTTTCTGCCGAATTTCAGAAACTCCTAGAAAATTCCAAAAAATTCCAAAAATTGTAAAATTTTGCATACATGTTTGAAATGTTATATTCTATCAGGGAAAAATATTAAACCATATAATATTTCAAACATGCATGACTTTTGATAAAAACTCAAAAACTTTGAAAACCACTACATTTTGTATCAAACTCTAAAACCAATTTTGCAAATCTATAACTTTGAAAAACATTTCACAGCATGTAAAACATAAAATGGTTTTCAAAGTTTTAAAATGTCCAACTATGATCTTTGGCAAAGTGTCCATTGATTAAACACTTGCCTTCCCCATAGTTGGTCTAGTTTTGATATTTTGATACTTTTAATGGTCCAACAATGTGCCACAAGCACAAGTGAGCCAAATGTATCACCCTAATGGATCAAGCACCCTTTTTTAATGCTAATGTCTCCAAGTTCTTCCTATACTTCCACAAAACACATTCCAAGGCCTCTTCTTAAGGATGTAAACTCCGATTCAGGAAGAGGCTTGGTAAAGATGTCGGCTAGGTTCGACTTTGATTCAACATAGTGTAGTTCTATGTCTCCCCTTGCCACATGGTCTCTAATGAAGTGATGTTTCACTTCAATGTGTTTTGTTCTAGAATGGTGAACCGGATTTTTAGTTAAGTTGATTGTGCTTACATTATCACACAAGACTTTGACCTTGGTGTAATGTAGCTCATAGTCCTCTAAGGTGTGCATAATCCAAAGGAGTTGGGAAACACATCCACCCATTGCCACATATTCTGCTTCCGTTGTTGATAGGGCAACGCATGGTTGTTTCCTACTACTCCAACTAACTAAAGAAGACCCAAGGAATTGACACCCTCCACTTGTACTCTTCCTATCTAACTTACAACCCGCATAGTCCGAGTCGGTGTATCCAATTAGGTCAACATTTGGGGTTCTAGGATACCAAAGTCCGACATTTAGGGTTCCTTTCACATATCTTAAGATCCTTTTGACTACAATCAAATGGGACTCTTTGGCACAAGATTGGTACCTAGCACACATACCTACCGCAAAAAGTATGTCGGGTCTACTTGCGGTTAGGTATAGGAGGCTACCAATCATGCTCCTATATTGTTTAGAGTCTACCATTTTGCCTTCAAGGTCACTATCCATTTTTACATTAGTTCCTATGGGTGTAGATGCTTCCTTAGCATGTTCTAAACCAAATTTCTTTAGCATCTCCTTAGCATATTTGGTTTGAAATACATGTGTACCTTCATTAGTTTGCTTAACTTGAAGGCCTAAGAAAAAGGTTAACTCTCCTACAAGGCTCATCTCAAATTCATCTTCCATACACTTGATGAATTCTTGTAGGAAGTCATTATTTGTTGACCCAAAAATGATATCGTCTACATAGACTTGGGCAACAAAAATGTCCTTATCCTTAGATTTTAGGAACAATGTAGGGTCAATTGTTCCTCTCCTAAACCCCTTAGACACCAAAAATGAAGAGAGTCTTTCATACCAAGCCCGGGGAGCTTGTTTCAATCCATATAAGGCTTTCCTTAATTTGAATACGTGTCTTGGATAGTTTGGGTCCTCAAACCCAGGGGGTTGTTCTACATAAACCTCTTCCTTAATGATCCCATTTAGGAATGCCGATTTCACATCCATTTGGTGGAGTGTAAAACCCATGTGAGCGGCATAGGCTAGTAGAATTCTAATTGATTCTAACCTAGCTACGGGGGCATAAGTCTCATCATAGTCTAATCCCTCAACTTGGTTAAACCCCCTAGCCACTAATCTAGCCTTGTTCCTAGTGATTTTACCTTGGTCATCTAATTTGTTCCTAAAGACCCATCTAGTAGTTACAATGGTACAATCAGTGGGCCTAGGAACTAACTCCAAACTTCACTCCTCTCAAATTGGTTTAGCTCTTCTTGCATGGCTAAGACCCAATCAACATCTCCCAATGCTTCATCAATGGTCTTGGGTTCTAATTGGGAGATAAGGGCTATTTGACTAGTTTGATCCCTAAAATAGGACCTAGTCCTTACTCCTTGAGTGACATCACCCACAATTTGGTCAAAAGGATGATCATGGTGATGTCTCAAGGGTCTAGAGGTTGTAGGTTCATTTATTCTTTCTTCCTCATCCTCTAGTGTATTTCTTACTCCCCCTTGATCATTGCCCTCCAAATGTAGGTCTTGGGTTCTTTGGGCAAGGGGTTGGACCTCTTCTATATCCTTATCAATGGAAGCCTTTCTAGGGTAAGTACTAGTGGTTTCATCAAATTTGACATTTGAGGACTCCTCAATCGCCTTCGTCCTCTTGTTGTACACTCTATAGCCCCTACTAGTCAATGAATACCCTACTAAGATTCCTTCATCGGCTTTTGACTCAAATTTTCTTAGGTCGTCTTTGGTGTTTAAGATGTAAACTTTACATCCAAAGACCCTAAAATAGTGGATTTGGGGTACCCTTCCGTTCCAAAGTTCAAAGGGTGTTTTTCCTAAAAATCTATGTACCAACACCCGGTTTTGAATGTAGCAAGCGGTGTTAACCGCTTCGGCCCAAAAGTAACTAGGAAGAGAGTATGCATTAAGCATAGTCCTAGCCGCTTCTTGTAAGGCTCGATTTTTCCTCTCAACTACCCCGTTTTGTTGAGGAGTCCTAGGGCATGAAAACTCATGCTTGTACCCATTTTCCACACAAAATTGTGTGAAACTAGCGTTTTGGAACTCCCCACCATGGTCACTCCTAATTCGGTTTATTTTGATGTTCTTTTCGTTTTCTACCCTTTTACTAAATCCTATAAATATGTCTAGGGTATCATCCTTATGTTTCAAGAAGTATACCCAAGTAAACCTAGAAAAGTCATCTACTATTACTAAGCAATACTTACTCCCTACAAGTGATGGAGTACTATGGCAATCAAACAAGTCTATATGAAAAAGTTCTAAAGGCAAGGAAGTGGTAATTAAGGTTTTACCTTTGTGTGATGCTTTGGATTGCTTACCCTCTTGGCATGCATCACACAACTTGTTCTTTTCGTACTTGATCATTGGGAGCCCCTTCACCAATTCTTCCTTGGCCACTCTTGCAATGTTCCTCATGTTGATGTGTCCAAGTCTTCGGTGCCACAACCACCCTTCTTCTTCTTTGGACATGAGACACTTGACAACATTGTTAGTAGTATAAGATAGATCAAGATAATACAAGTTTGCCTCTCTAAACCCTTCTAATATGATAGTGTTTGATTCACTTTGTCTTATTACACATTTCTTAGCATGAAATTCTACTCTAAACCCGGCATCACATAGTTGACTTACACTTAATAAATTAAACTTCATATCCTTAATTAAAAGTACCTTATGAATTGAAATAGTGGGAGATATCTCAATTGTGCCCCTACCAATGATCCTTAACTTTCCACTGTTCCCAAAGGAGACCGTCCCTTCTCTTAAGTAGCTAACAGTGGTGAACATGCTCACATCTCCGGTCATGTGTCTTGAGCATCCACTATCTACTATCCACAAGGTTGGGGCCTCCTTCACTTTTACCTAAACACGAAAAACACACTCTTTTGGTACCTATATTTTTGATCCAGAAGATTCATTTAAAAATTTCTTAGGTACCCATGCCTTCTTTGTGGTTCCCCTAGCCCCTAATCTCCTAGATGCACCAACCCTACCAGTGAGTGAAACAAAGGCTACCTCCTTGGTCTTAGGCCTATAACCCAATCCTGCCTTGTTGTATACCGCCCTTTGGCTGTTAATGATCATATCAAGGTTACTTGATCCTACTTGAAATTTCCTAAGGGCCTTTGTGAGGTCATCTACTTGTTTCCTTAACTCCCTATTTTCATTTTCAATATGTGAGACATGTGAAGAGGTAGAGCTAGCATGCAAATCTTTAAGTTTAATAGCTTCTACTCTAAGCATGACAATTTCTTCCTTAAGATCCTTAATTCTACTTCTAGCCTTAGCTAAATCCATGTTCGTGCTAGAAATAATTTTCACTAAGGTAGAAGAGGGTAAGTGGTATACCTCACTTACCGAGGCTTCTGACTCTGATGATGATGAGGTGGAGGAGCTCTCATCTTCACTGCTTGAGCTCCGTTCATCGTCTGAAGAATCTGAACCATCTTGTGCCATAAGAGCGAAGTGGGAGACTTGCTCTTCTTCTTCCTCTGAGGATGAAGGATCGTCCCAAGTTGCCTTGAGGTTCGTGGCACTCTTCTCCTTTCCCTTTGACTTCTTCTTGTCATTCTTCTTCTTCTCTTCCTTCTTGTCCTCCCTCTTCTTCAACTGTGGACACTCGTTCTTCATATGTCCCTCTTGATGACAGTTGTAGCAGATTATCTCCTTGGCCTTACCCTTACCTTTGGCCCCTTTCCTAGCATATGATTTGTTAGAAAAACTTTTAAATGCTTTACGAAATTTTCTTACCATAAAGGCCTCTTGATCACTGTCCATGGAGGCACTTGACTCCTCTGAGTCCGAGGATGATGAGTAGATCACCTTCTTCTTCTCCTTTCTCCTCTTCTTCTCCTTTTCTGCAACAAAAGCAATACCTTTCTCTTTTGCCGAAATGTTAGCTTGCTCGTGCAGTTCAAATTCACAAAATAGATCGTCTAATTTAACTAAAGATAAGTCCCTCGATACCTTGTAAGCATCAACCATGGATGCCCACAGGGTGGTTCTCGGGAAGGCTTGTAAGACATACCTGACGATATCCCGGTTTTCGATTTTCTCTCCAATTACATGGAGCTCGTTGATTACTTCCTTTACCCTTCCATGCAGCTGGCTGACGGTCTCGTTGCTCTTCATGGAGAGGGATTGCAGTTGAGCCACCAACAAGTCCTTCTTGACTCTTCTGGACTCGTTGGACCCCTCGTTCAGTTCTACCAACTTGTCCCATAGCTCTTTGGCGCTCTTGAATGGCCCCACTTTGTTCAGTTGCTCCTTTGAGAGCCCGCACTGCAGTGTAGTGGTGGCCTTGGCATTTGACTGCGCCCTTTTCATCACTTCCTTAGACCATGTTCTCATAGGGGTAGGATCTCCTCTTTCATCGACGGGCGCCTCGAAGCCATCTGCAACACTTATCCAAGTTTCTATGTCATTCATAAGATAGTACTGCATTCTACCATTCCAGTATGCGAAGTCGTTGCCGTCGAAGAACGGTGGTCGTGCGGTGGAGTATCCCTCTTGAAACGCCATTATAGATGTTCTGGTTGATTGTTAGATCTTCCAAAACGCATCGGCTCTGATACCAACTGAAAGATCGATGTAGGCGTGCAGAGGGGGGTGAATGCACTTTCGCGGACCGTTTGATCTCTACAAAACTGTTAGCGCAGCGGAAATAATATGTAAAGAGAATAACAATGCTAACAAAAAGTCTTTTACTTGGTATCCACCCAGATGGGTGACTAATCCAAGGATCCACGCCTCGGGCACCACTTTTCACTATCGAAAAGTCTCCTTGAGGTGGAGAAACCTTTACAGCAGTAGCTTCCTCTTTACAGATGTAGAAATACGATGAAGGAAGCAAAAGAACACTCTACAATTTGGCAGCACTTCGTTACTGTACGAAACTATACAGACACGTGTAACGAGGCCTCCTTTTATAGGTGAAAAGGACAGATTCGCAGTCTGTCCAGGCTCGCACCAGTCGACTGCCCCAAGGGCAGTCGACTGGCCCGACATTAAATGTCGGCCAACGGCTAGCCAACAGCTAGCCAACGGCTAGTTTTGGGGTATACCAGTCGACTACCCCAAGGCCAGTCGACTGGTCCGAAGCTGCGAACTTTCTGTGGGTTTTGGCAGTCGACTGCCTCTAGGCCAATCGACTGCCCTGCCTCCCAGCTCAGCTCCAGCCACCTCAAACATTCTCCTTCGCGTGTGGCTTCAGGTCTGCTCCCTTGGCTCGCCCCTTGAAGTCCTCTTCCTCTAGCTATCGTCCCTCGGATGCACACACAAGCCTTCCCTTGGCTTGCCTCCATGCCACCCTTCACGTGTGCCCTTTGAAGTCCACTTCCCGGCTTGCCCTTGGAGCTCTCCTCCCTCGGCTCTCGTCCCTCGGATAGGTTCACCAAGTGTGATTCTCCAAGTCTTGCAAACTCAATCACACAAATCAAATACAACAAAACACTCTAACTTTAAACCTATTCGCCCACACATCAAAACCATGATCTCCCAATCATTTAAGGGCGATTGCCTCAACACTTTTCACCTAACCCTCCAAGTTAGGACTTTTCACCTAGCCCTCCAAGCTAGGACTTTTCACCCAACCTTCCGAGTTAGAACTTTCCATACCTAGCCCTCCAAGCTAGGACCTGACCCTCCAAGCCAGGACTTTTTCACCTAACTCTCCAAGTTGGGACTTTTCACCTAACCCTCCAGGTTAGGACATTTCACCTAGCCCTCCAAGCTAGGACTTTTCACCCAACCCTTCCGAATTAGGACTTTTAACACCTAGCCCTCCAAGCTAGGATTTTCCACACCTAACCCTCCATGTTAGGATTTTCCAACACCTAGCCCTCCAAGCTAGGATTTTCCATACCATGCCTGATCCCCGATCAGGACTTAATCATAATCATCATAATCATCAACCTAAACTAAAATCGATGTCAACACCAAAACAACAATCAGGGTCAGATTGCATCAACAATCTCCCCCTTTTTGTTGTTTGACAATCCGATTTTAAGTTTAGGGATTCTCAGTCAATTTCCCAACTTTCATAATCATAGGGGAATCAAGATCCTCCCCCTACAATATAATCATCCTAAACTTAACCAACCAACACTCTCCCCCTTTGTCGAACACCGAAAAGGATCTAGAGGGGCTGTTAAGTTTAACCATACTCCCCCTCAACCCTAGGGGTATCCCAAAACAATAAAGATACGATTTGAATTTTGAAAAACATATGAGCACATATGACAAGAGTAGGGCATGGTAACACAAACATATGTATCTATGGGTAAGGCATCATAAGCAACATCATAAGCATGCATAATAATATAGAATGAGGCATATAGACAAATAGTAATCATGCGAACTCATATAAGCCAAACATCCTAAACATGATAAGGCAAGCAAATATCAGTGCATCAAACCAAACAACCAAACATAACAGTCATCAAAACAATCAATGCCATCAATGCTCATCGTCTGAAGAATCAGCAATATATATAACACCTCCTGGCGGAGGGCTGCTCGGGGACGCACCCTCAGGAAACGTATGATGATACCACTCCTCATACCATGTGTCCTGTAGTGAGCTGATCTCAGAGACGTCGGATGCGAGAGCGTCGAGCCAGCGATCGAAAAACTGAAACTCCGAGCTGACCTCCTGGTGCCAGTGCTCGGAAATGTGTAGCTCGCGCTGCACCAACTGCTCTAACTCCGCAACCTGTCATCATAAATCAGGAGCCCATTTATCATAATCCTCAGCATCAGCCGGCGGCTCCTGGTCAGGGACTGCTCTCGATAAATCCCCCTCATGTCGTCGAACCTTCCACCGCAGCCCCCGTGATCCGACAACAATGCCAGATTGGGCCATCATATGACGATCAATTCGACAATCCTGTCGAACCATGGGTATAATACAGCCTTGTGAAACATCAATGCCAACCGATTCCAGCTAGGCAGTGATGATATGGCCAAATGGCATGTAGACTGTCTGGGCGGACTGCATACTGTAGACGATGATGGAGAAATAGACCGAAGCCACCGGGTTAAAGTCTAACTGCTGATGCATCCCGTAGAGCATCAAACAGTGGAATGGGTGAATCTCATCTAGGTGTTTCGAAGTAGTTGGAAGGAGACAATTGGTGATGATCTTAAACAAGACATACTCAATGGGGGAAAGGCGAAGAGCAGGAAATATGGGAAAATCACGGGTGCATTCACCAGAACCCCTTGGCCTGGGATGGCCTAGAAAGTACTCGTAGATGGAATCAGGAGTGACTCCATCAAAGGGAACCGGAAGAGGATCAGGAGGATAAGGTTAGAGAGAAAAATGATTCTCTGACCGACGACAGCCAAGGAAATCAGTGAAAATAGATAGATTAAAATCAAGGTCGACACTGGCAACACGGGTTTTCCACCCTGTACCCTCCCCACTGACCATGTTGTTATAGAATTCAGAGACCAAATCAAGGTTGATTGGCCTCTCAAGGTACAGAATGGGTTGAAGATTATAATATTCAATACTTTGTCGAACTGTTGGACAATGTTCGTAGATAAAAGTTTGGTCTACAGTTCGACATGGCATGAGTTTGAAATTGTGCCATTGGAAGTTTAAAGCTAAAGTAATATTCTGAAATCTAGTATGTGGAGGTGGTGGAGGCCTTGAAAGAGGGGTAGATAATGAAGGGGCTTTCCCCTTTGAGCTGCCCTCAACGGGTTCTTTAACCTTTGATGATTTTCTAAAGATTGGAAGAGGTCATGACAGCGGATTTGATCAAGAGAAGTGAATCGAAACATGATATAAGTTAAGGTTTGATCAAAATATAAGATGTAATCAAAGACCCAATTAGAGAATATAAGATAAAACATTTGATCAAAAGAAGGACAACAATGAAATAAAAGAGAGATTTGGTCACAGAGAACATAATCATAAGGTGAAACATTTGGTCAAGAAGGTCACGGCCAAAACAAAGGTCACGGCCAAAACAAAGGTCAAGGCACAACACACTAAAACATGATTAGCTTCAAATATAAACACTATAGACTGATTTGTAAGGAAAACTGAGACAAAAGCTTACTTAGGTGCCATTGACGAACTTCTTGAAGATTGGAAGAAGAGAACACAGGGAGGTTTCTTGCTCACGATGAAGTGCACAAGTGGTGATTCGGCACTAGGGTTCGAC
Organism: Boesenbergia rotunda; assembly: GCA_024364735.1. Taxonomy (NCBI): domain Eukaryota; kingdom Viridiplantae; phylum Streptophyta; class Magnoliopsida; order Zingiberales; family Zingiberaceae; genus Boesenbergia; species Boesenbergia rotunda. The sequence goes on from JAGFNQ010009982.1 coordinate 14,108, forward strand.
AATGAGGGGTTTTGGAAGAGTTAATCGGTTGGTGGATCGGTCCACCAACCAGCCTTTAATGTGATTGAACGGATCACCGTTCGATCTGGAAACGCCCAGACCGATCAGGCTCCAGCCTGATCGGACTGGCCTGGTCCTGATCGGTCGGGAGACCGATCAGGCAGACTCCTAACCGATCGGTTGATCGATCAGGAAGCGAACAGTAGGGTCAGATGATTTTCAAGAAGCCCTCCTGATCGGTCTCTGGACCGATCAGGCACATTGTAGTGGTATCAGAGAGGGGGGGTGACCGATCAAGGTTCCTGATCGGTCGGGTGACCGATCAGGGTTCCTGATATGATCTGAAACTTTCAGTATCAGACTTTCACACGATTTTGAAGGAATCTGATGAACAATATCGATCTCGGGAGTGATTCCTCGACTAAGCTTGATCCCTGAACAAGGATCAAAGGTCCTTATAGGTTCAACAATCACTTTGCTCCACCCAAGTGGAGTCAAACTCAATCAACAATCATTCAATCAAAGTTTAACCAAGATTATATTAAAATCAAGTTTCTAATCAAGTTTCCTTGATTGGAATGTCCAAGTATGATCATGGAGCCAAATACACATATGTTATGCATTGGTTTTCCCCATACTTGGTCACCTAAGTGATTTTTATCTCGTCAACTTAATTTCTCAAGGGATGCATTGACATTTTGAGAAATTGAGTTGATCCTAGCATCTCACCCCATTTCTAGCAAACAAAAACGTTTTGGTAAACCTTATAGTTTGTGTGAGATGACCCCAAAGTTACCCAATTGTTTCCTAACAATTTGAAATAATCATGAAGGGTTTGAATGCATTTTAAAGTTCATGAAGCCCGACACATTTCCAACTCCCTTCTCACGAAACTAAACTCATTTTCGGGAAGTGGTTTAGTGAAAATGTCAGCGAGGTTTGACTTGGACTCTACATGTGAGAGTACAATATCTCCCCTAGCAACATGATCCCTAATGAAGTGGTGACGCACTTCAATATGTTTGGTCCTAGAATGATGGACTGGATTCTTGGTTAGGTTAATTGTGCTAATGTTGTCATACAACACTTGCACACTTTTGTAACTTAATCCATAGTCCTCCAAAGTGTGAATCATCCACAACAATTATGATACGCTCTCTCCCATGGCGATATATTCTGCCTCGGTCGTGGAGAGAGCAACACAATGTTGCTTCCGACTTGACCAACTAACTAAAGATGATCCTAGAAATTGGCAGCCCCCACTTGTGCTTTTCCGATCCAACTTACATCCAGCGTAGTCGGAATCGGTATAGCCAATTAAATCAAAAGATTCGGTACGGGGGTACCAAAGATCGACTCCTATTGTGCCTTTAAGGTATCTCAAAATTCTCTTGACAGCCATTAAGTGAGATTCCTTGGCACAAACTTGATACCTTGCGCATATACCCACAACGAAAAGAATATCTGGTCGACTAGCTGTGAGGTATAGTAAACACCCTGTCATGCTCCGATATTGAGTCAAATCAACAGGTTTACCACTCTCATCATTGTCTAATCTTGTGTTTGTGGCCATGGGAGTGGTTACCTCTTTTGAATCATTCATGTTGAATTTACGAAGCATTTCTTGTGTATATTTTGATTGGTGCACATGGATACCATCGCGAGTTTGCTTGATTTCAAGTCCAAGGAAGAAAGTCAACTCTCCCACTAGACTCATTTCAAATTCACTCTCCATGTGTCCAATGAACTCATTTAAATAGCCCTTATTATTTGAGCCACAAATTATGTCATCGACATATACTTGGGCTACAAAAATATTGTCACCATCTCTACGTAGAAATAGTGTAGGGTCTATTTGGCCTCTAACGAAGCCTTTCTCGATTAAGAATGTCAACAACCGCTCATACCAAGCTCGGGGTGCTTGTTTAAGGCCATAGAGTGCCTTTTTGAGCTTGAACACGTGGTTTGGGAATTCGTTACTCTCAAACCCCGGAGGTTGTTCAACATAGACCTCTTCTCTTATTAGACCATTTAGAAAGGCCGATTTGACATCCATTTGGTATAACTTGAAGCCACGATGTGCTGCAAATGCAAGCATCAATCGAATGGATTCTAATCGTGCCACGGGAGCATATGTCTCATCATAATCAAGGCCTTCAACTTGACTATAACCCTTGGCTACTAAGCGTGCCTTGTTTCTAATGATTTCTCCCTTATGGTTCAACTTATTTTTGAAGACCCATTTGGTTCCAATGATGGTGGTCTTCTTAGGTCTAGGGGCTAAGTCCCAAACTTGACTCCTCTCGAATTGACCTAGTTCATCTTGCATTGCAATGATCCAATCGGGATCACTTAATGCTTCATCAATTTTCCTAGGTTCAATTTCGGAAATTAAAGCAACTTCATTAGCCTCATTCCGGAAGAATGATCTAGTTCTCACCCCATGATGGATGTCTCCAACAATTTGGTCTTGGGGATGACTAGAGGCTAATCTAGTTTGCCTTGGTGTTGATGGTGCTTCTTGAATGGGTTCACTAGACATAAGCTCAGCCTCAGGATCCGGCTGATCTATGGGATGTCTAGGCTCACCGTCATCGGATTCATCACCATCAACAACATTTGGACTCTCATTCAACTTAGTCTCCTAAGTTCGAATTGGATTTCATATTCTGGTTGACCATTGACTTTCGAAATTTCTTCAAAGACAACATTAGAAGACTCTTCAATTAATCTAGATTTCTTGTTGTAGACTCGATAGGCTTTGCTAACTAGGGAATACCCGACTAGTATCCCTTCATCAGCCTTTGCCGTGAACTTTCCAAGGTGGTCCTTGGTGTTTAGGATGAACACCTTACAACCAAACACCCTAAGATGTTTAACCGTAGGTGGTTTCGCAAACCAAAGTTCATGAGGAGTCTTTCCTAAAAACCTATGGATGAGGACTCGGTTTTGCACATAGCAAGCTGTATTTACAGCTTCAGCCCATTAGTAACTCGGGAGTGAGTACTCATTGAGCATTCTTCGTGCAGCCTCTTGTAAAACACAGTTCTTCCTCTCTACAACACCATTTTGTTGTGGTGTTCTAGGAGTGGAGAACTCATGTCTATACCCTCTATCTTGACAAAATTCTAAAAACCGTTGATTTTGAAATTCACCTCCATGATCACTTCTAATTGTCTTAATTGTCAATGATTTTTCATTTTCAACTCTTCTACAAAAAGAAATAAAAACATCTAAGATTTGGTCCTTATATTTTAAAAAGTAAGTCCATGTATATCTAGTGAAATCATCAATGATCACAAAACAATATCTACTTCCATTCAATGATATGATAGTACTACAATCAAATAAATCCATGTGAAGTAAATCTAAAGCGGTAGAAGTACTTACAGCGCTTTTACCTTTATGTGCAGATTTCGTTTGCTTACCCATTTAACATGCATCACAAAGTTTATCTTTTTCATACTTGATGCTTGGTAAGCCACGAACTAATCCCTTGTTGGCCAACTTCCGGATGCTCTTCATGTTCACATGTGCTAGCCTCCGGTGCCAAAGGGTGGGCTCTTCGTCTTTTGATATGAAACACTTAGCAAAAGCATTAGTAGCACTTTTAAATGAAACTTGATAAATATTGTCTACTCTTGCTCCTACTAGTACCGTGTCCAAGGTGTCATGTTGTCTAACTAGACATTGACTTGGTTGAAAATCAATTGTGTAACCTGTGTCACACAATTGACTGACACTTAAGAGATTAAATGTCATCCCCTTGACTAGAAGGACATTTGAAATTCTAAGACATTCGGATATTTGAATGTCTCCTATTTCTATGACCTTAAGACTACCATTATTACCAAATGAAACATTACCTCTACTTTTCTTGTGAAGTGTGGTAAACAATGATCTATCCCTGGTCATGTGTTTGGAGCATTTACTATCAACGAACCAAGTTGATAGATGCTCCCCCTCAATCATAACCTACACAATTCGAAAAATAGAAGTTTTAGGTACCCAAACCTTGGGACCTAAAGCATCAACTAAACAAGACTTAGGCACCCATGGCTTGACAACTTTCTTTTGAACCTTGGGTGTCCTAGATTGTCTCATATCAGTCCTAGACATCAAGGACACGAATGAAGGTTCTTTGGGTCGGTAACCAATACCGGCCCTATTGTAGACTGCCCTTTGGGCATTCAAGATCATGTCTAGGGTCTTAGAGCTAGTTGAGAACTTCTCAAGAATATTCTTGAGTCTCTCAACTTCACTCTTTAATGATTAATTTTCTTCTACTAGTAAATCATCATGCAAATCATCTACATCCTCAACCTTAGAGGATTTCAAATGTTCAACCTCAAGTTTTAATGACTTAATCTCATCTTCTAACAATTCAACATGTAAGTCATCAATGTTATCATCCCAAGATAACTTCAATTGTTCAATTTCTAATTGCAATGATTTAACCCTATTTTTTGACTTCTTCAACATATTGGTTAAACATACAATTGCTCTATAACATTTTTCAAGTTCGGGAGAAGTTACCTCTTCATCATCCGAAGATGATGAAGCCGCGTTTGAGGAGTTGGATGATTCATTACTGCTTTCCTCTCCAAGAGTCATGAGTGCCACATGCCTTGTGCTCTTCTCCTCCTTCTCTTGATCGGATGAACTTGAGGAGGATTCATCCCAAGTGGCCTTCAAGGTCTTCTTCTTCTTCTTGGATTTCTCTTCTTTCCTTTTGGATTTCTCCTCCTTCTTCCTCTTGTTCGATCGGTCCCTTGCAACTAAGGCAATCCCCTTTTCCTTGGGGCCTTTGTTAGCCATTTCATGCAATTCCATCTCACAAAACAAATCATCTAACTTAACAATTGATAAGTCCTTGGATACTTTGTAGGTATCCACCATGGATGACCACAAAGCATTCCTTGGAAATGCTTTTAGTACATACCTCACAAGGTCGCGATTCTCGACTTTTTCATCATCGAATGAAGCCCATTGAGGACTTCCTTGAACCGGCTATGAAGCTCACTTACCGATTCATTTTCCTTCATGGAGAGATTTTGAAGTTGATTGAGGAACAAGTCCCTCTTGGCAATTCTTGAATCTTGGGTGCCCTCTGGAGTTCGATGAACTTGTTCCACAAGTACTTTGCACTTGTGAAAGGACCAACCTTGATGAGTTGGTCTTTGTTCATGCCGCATTGTAGAGTGACAACCGTCTTCGCGTCGGCTTCACTCTTCCGAGTTTGTTCGGCTGTCCATCGCCATGATTCAAGTTCCTTGCCTTCATCATCCTTTGGAGGGGTGAATCCCTCCTTCACTGCGAACCAAGTGTTGATGGCCATCTTCAAATAATACTCCATCTTTGATCTCTAATATTGGAAATCAGCCCCATCAAAGAAAGGAGGTCGGGTGGTGGAAAACCCTTCTCTCAACGCCATGGATGATAGCTCTCGGTTGTTAATCCGCAAATACAGAGCCCCAAGCTCTGATACCACTTGTTGGAACCGGATGACTAGAGGGGGGGTGAATATAACCAAACACTTGGAATTTAAGCAACCTCCTTGATGGTCGGCAGATCAAGCCCCAAGCTCTGATACCCTTGATGGTCGGCAGATCAAGCCCCGGTGAACACCGGATAGTAAGCAACCTCCTTCTCGGTGGAGAAACCTCTCCACAGCGTTTCAATCAAGGATATAGGTTTAAGCACAATGAAACACAAGAAAGATCTTACTTAGCACTAGCAAAGACAAGAACACAGCAAGCTTCCTCCTGATCTCCACCCAGTGACGATCTCACGCAAGAACCCTTTCCCCGTGTCTTCTCGCTGTTGGACTCGAAGCCTCTTGTTCTTTCCTCCAAGTGCTCAAGCAAGGGATGGTTGCTTCAAGATTGCAGTAGCTTGCTCAAAGTGATGGAACTTCAGAATACGCAAGCAAGTTGTGGAGAACACAAAGGCGCAGCAAGAACTCAAGCAGCAGAACCCTACTCAGCCAACTCTTCTCCGCTCCTTTTGTTCCTCCACTGAGTATCAGGTGACACCATCTCCCTGCAGCCTCCAGCTGCTCACCTGCAACCACCAGCTACCTCTGAGCTCCTCTAGACTCTCTGAGCCTCCCTCAGACCAGCCCCAGACAGCAGCTCCAGCCAGCGCCAGTGCCCGTTGCAACCTGAGATGGAAAAACAGACAAACCTGCTCCAAGGAAAGGTCTCCATTGACTCTCCTTGAGTGTTTGAATCCTTCCCTGTCACCTGCAGCTTAATCAGAGTATTAGGACAGTATATCAAGCAGCAAATCAAGAATCAGAGATGAAACGCAGAGAATCAGATACGTTCAGACGCGATCAGAGCGTTTGACAGTGCATTTTGAATTAAAGTTATCGATCACCAGACCGATCAGAGAGCCTCCTGATCGGTCACCAGACCGATCAAGCTGGGTCCAGACCGATCAGGCTCCGTCCTGATCGGTCCCCAACGCTCAATTAGAAATCGCGATTTCTTTGGGACTCTCCTGGATCGATCACCAGACCGATCCCAGGTTGTGGATCGATCACCAGACTGATCCACCCCTTTATCGGGCGATTTCTGAGCTTCACAGTCCAAACCTCCTGATCGGTCACCGGACCGATCACGGAGCCTCCTGATCGGTCACCAGACCGATCAGGTAATGACCAGACAGATCAGGCTCCGTCCTGATCGATCAAAGAGAGGAACCTGCGACGCTGGATCGTTCTCCAGAACGATCTACACAGTGATCCTGATCGGTCACTAGACCGATCAGGAGCAGATCAGCAAGGGAACTCAACCTCACTGTTTGCTCCCTGATCGGTCACCAGACCGATCAGGAGCCAAGCAATGGGTGAAACGCATACTCCCTGATTGGTCACCAGACCGATCAGTCATCGCTGGATCGGTCACCAGACCGATCCACGAAGGAGCACCGTGCCAACTCCCTGATCGGTCACCAGACCGATCCAGGGGCTCCAACCTAGCCCTCCAAGCTAGGGTTTCATCAAACCTAGCCCTCCAAGCTAGGACCTGACCCTCCAAGCTAGGGTTTTTCCACTAACTCTCCAGTTGGGACTTTTCACCTAATCCTCCAAGTTAGGACTTTTCACCTAGCCCTCCAAGCTAGGACTTTTCACCCAACCCTTCCGAATTAGGACTTTTCAACACCTAGCCCTCCAAGCTAGGATTTTCCACACCTAACCCTCCATGTTAGGATTTTCCAACACCTAGCCCTCCAAGCTAGGATTTTCCATACCATGCCTGATCCCCGATCAGGACTTAATCATAATCATCATAATCATCAACCTAAACTAAAATCGATGTCAACACCAAAACAACAATCAGGGTCAGACTGCATCAACACCTCCTTCAACTGCCCCGGGGGGAAAGATTGCATGGAAGCCTCCGACGCCGCATCTAGCCATTTGTGAAGGCGGTCGAGCTGCATTGATATTGGGTGGGCGATGCTTGCTTACCCTTCGTGACCTCGACAGGGTCGACCGAAGAAGAGCCAGAGGCTTGACTACCTGCCTCAGGAGTGGCAGTCGATGGAAGAGGTGGAGATAGAGGAAGGTGGAACATCCTCCTCAGGAATAGATGGAAGCATGCTGAGGCCACTAGGGCGCATCCTTTTTCGTCTGGGGCCTAAGCATTTCGGGACCTTCCTCTTTTGCCGACTAGAGAATTGGGATGTTGAGGGGGCAACCGGGGGGGGGGGGGCAACGACTCCTCTGTAACTCCCTCCGGATGGACAACAACCGGGGGTGGGTCATCCCCCCAAGGGACGCCCATCTCTGGGTCAACCGACGGACTTGAAGTTCCATGGTCAGCAAACAGCGGAGGCGCAACAGGAGCCTTTGCCCGCTCTAGCGTGGCATACTCACTGGATCATCCAGCAGCCCCCTCCAAGGACTTGGCTGAAGTAGAGGGCGCACCAGGAGCGGCTGGGGGAGGATCCAGTACCTCCTTGTGGGCTTCCTCCCATTTGATAAGTCGGTGAAGCACCCTCGAAAGCATGATTTCCCCTGCAATAACCAGGCAGGAGAATATCAGTTAGAAGTAGCATGCATTGATGGAAAATATGAACTTACCGAGGCTGGGGCTAATCCGAGTCACTTTAGGGCTAAGGCTCACTCGGTACATGAGCTCCTCACTCTGCACCAGACCTGGGCTACTGAACTCCATTCCGAAGAGTATGTTCCTAGCGCACTGGTAAGCTGGACTCTGGAGAAAATTCCCTATTGAGGGAGGAGTTGGTAGATCCTTTGTCTAGCAGAGAGGACTGAAGGGCCGCGCATGCAGTCAGATGAAGAAAAACTTCTCCTTCCACCCTTTGTGTGAGGAAGGGAACCCTCCTAAGAACCTATGGCTAGGACACACCGAGAAGCTAATGGTCCCTCACGAGCCGATCGGAATGAAGAAGGAATGGAAAAGGAGAGGAGTCAAGGGATGTCGAAGAGCTTGAAGATAATGTATGCCCCGCCCATTTGAGCGAAGGTGTTGGGAGCCATCTGGTGGGGGGGGGATATCAAAATAAGAGTCCATATTCATGAAAAAAGGAGGAATGGGGAAGCAGAGCCCTGACTCTACTTGCCCCAGAAAAAATGTAAAGAAACCTACGGGAGGCTCCACCGGCGTCTGGTCTACTCTGGGGATCACCACCGCCATCTCGGCCGGAATGTCGTAGGCCTCAATGGCCGCCTGCAAAGCCTCCGGCCTCACTCTCGAAGAGGCAAACTCATACCACTCTGCTCGATAACCGTCCATGGTTCCTAAGGAAAAAGACGAGAAGGAGGCAAAAGACTTACGTGAAGAGAATCCTTAGGGAGGAAGACGAAGACGAGGTTCACCAAACAACGAAGCTAGAAGGTGGTCGAACGTCTTCGCCTCCCCTTCTTATACGGAGGAAGTCGCCCGCATATGCGCAATAGGGGCAAGGCACGTGGACGGCAAGAAACCGCCACATTAGGGCGGCGCCAGGGAACAACCGGTTGACATGAGCCTCCTACAACTGCACACGTCAGTAAGAGAGCGCGAGGAGAGCATTTGGTTCACATGGCAACGAGGAATTCGCGAAGGGGCTTTGTCGCCATTAAAGATCACCATGCACTTTTATGGATGGGGGGCAGGCATCATTGCAATATCTCAAAGACCACAGAAGCCTTTGTGGAAAAAAGCAAAATCAAGAAGGGATTGTCTCGAACCCCGAGGTAAATGCTACAACTCCTCGGACCCAATATAACCGCTAGGGAAGCAGTAATGGGTTCAGATACCCACAATAACATAGCTTCTTCTTTGCAACACTAGTGTAATCAGTCTGCAACACTTCCTTCGATCAGACTTGAAGGGAGGAGCTTGTGATGGGGTTGAGCACCCCGTGGCTGACACGTGGAGTGAAAAGCTATGTGGCAAGATGCATCGAGTCTGAATGCCTCTTTTTCCAGAACTCCCGAGACCCTCTCAGGAAGGGGATCCCCCAAGATCCCCTCAGGTAGAAACACCCTGAAGATCAAGTCGAAAGGCGCACTCCCGAGATCACCTCGGGAGGTCAGGTCCCCGAGACCCCCTCAGAAAGGTAAAATGCCCGGGACCCCCCAGGCCAGAAGACCCCGAGATCATCTCGGGGAAGCGGAGCCCAAGAAGCATGACCTCAAGTAATGGTCCCCTCTCCTTCGGATCTGCAGATAATCATCACCAATTATTGTGGTATAATTATGACCCATAATTATCACAACGGTCCGAACTTAATGACTGCGTGGACTGTTGCAAAGGTGTTTGATAACTTTCATTTTGTTGATTAAAGTAGGCCTTTAAATCCATGTTTTGATTCATTATTCACATGCTTAAGTTTGCATTACATGAGGTTTCATGGATTGTCTCCATTTTATCTTAAAATTCAATTCTTTCTATATTTGAGATGTTTGGCACTAAAATTTAATATCATTTTGTAGGGATCAGATGATCATGGACCTGGATCATATTGGGTTAAACTTAGGTCAGAATTGGATTCTGATCAAAGGGATCAAGCATCGGATTAATATGGGTTGTCCATTCAAGAGAACGCTTAGATCCGAACCATCCTTCCACTTCTAGTCGATCCAAGCTCAAGATAGACTTAATCAAATTCATGGATCAAGATCTGAAAAGTTTGGGCCAGATCAGAATTAATTCAATCGTTGGATCGAGCAATAGAAGATCTCGATCGTCCAAGCTAAAGAAGAGAATATCTGAGCCATCCACTTCAGAGCTGAGTGATCCGAGTTAAGGACAAGCAGATCAGAGCCCTTGATCAAGATCTGGGAAGTTTGGGTCTGATTTGACTTGATCTGACCGTTGGATTGAATCAGAGAAATCTCAGCCGTCAAAATTCAAAATGTTCAGTAAAAATGGGAATTCCCTCTTCCGCTCGCGTCATCGCCAGTTCGCAACTCCTGTTTTCGCTCTGTTCTTGGTGTTCTTCAGTTTTCGATCGGAGGTGATCCCAGATCAAGTTTTCTCCCAGTTTTCGATCCATCAAGCCTCAGTTCCATGGAACGATCGCAATCTCTTCGTGTCTGAAAGCTCCGGCGAGGGTTTCTCCGTGAGCGAGCTCCATCCGATCGCCCTTCAGCCGATTCCCTTTCTTCATCAATCGGGCCAAATCAGAGGGGTTCTCTGAGCTAGTTCGAGGTTTCCGGAGCCGCTACTAACCATCCAAACCATCGCAGAAGAGAGAATCGGAAGGAGTTCAGATTTCATTTCATGTCATGCGATTCGATCTCTGCAGCTGAATTTTGGTCAATTTTCGAGCAAAGGGGTTCTGAGCTCGAATCTTTGTGTGACGGCAGAGAGAAATCTTGGTGAAGAACTTGAATTGGTTTCTTTAGATTGTAAATTTGATTCTGCGTTCAATTCTGTAACATCTCTGTAATTTTTCAGTGTGATTTCAGTCACTGATCGGACTGTCGTCCGATCAAGACTTCACTTGATCGGTCATCAGACCGATCAGGCTTGCATCTGATCAGTCAGCCGACCGACCAGGAAATTGCCTGCACGATTCATCCTGTTTTAGTTCCCAGCTTGCTTAAATTCTCATTCCCGAATTTTGTTATTCAGTCTCAGCAAATCTCTACAGTAACTTTAGTTCTGTACTTCCATCTTGCAACTTCAATTTGTTTTGTTAAATTCTCCTAGTGATAAATTTCATTCGTTCAATACCTAGTTAACTCTACTTAGTCACATCAATTCCATTTCAATTGTTGTTTCCATTCTTACTTGCAAGGCAAAACCCCCATTTTACCTAGAAAACCCAAAACATTTAATGACAAATAACTTTCAAGCTTAATTCGGACACTCGTAACTAGTCCTGGAAAAATACAACCTGAGGCCCCTATTCTACATTTCTACTTTGCTAGCAAGGGTTTTCAGCTTTATAAATTTCTAAATTTGAGTCTCGCATCGTGACATCTACATTGGAGACGGATTAAATTTTTGGCGCCGTTGCCGGGGAACAACTAGTTGAGTTTGTTTGATTTAGCTTGTGTGCTTACTTTCATATCTTGTGATCTAGTTTACTTGTGCTTATTTCTATATCTTGTAATTCATACTATTTGCTTAATTCTTTTGTATACTTTTGCTGCGATTTTTGTATTTGTGTATAACCAGATCTGCAGGTGGTATTCTTGAAAACTTTGACCCAGAAATTGAAAGAACTTTCAAAGCTAGGAGGAACCAGCTCAATGCTTCAGAGTCTATTGATATTCTTCCTACTCAGCCTATTTCTGCTTATTCAGTGATCAGATGGCAGACCACCAGAAAACTATGAAGGAACTAGCAGCACCAGATGATGCCTTTCAGTACTCCTGCATTGCTTACCCAGAGCTCACTAGAGATTTTGAATTAAGATCAGGACTTATTCATCTTTTGCCCAAATTTCAAGGACAGTCTGGGGAGGATCCCAACAGGCATTTACATGAGTTTCACGTTGTCTGCTCCACTATGGAGCCTCAGGGTATTTCAGAGGAAGATATCAAGCTGAGGGCATTCCCATTTTCCCTTACTGGAGCAGCCAAGGATTGGTTTTACTACTTACCTACTGGGCATGTTTCTAGATGGATTTCTATGAAGAAAGCATTCTTGGAGAAGTACTTTCCAGGATCAATGACAGCAATCATTAGGAAGAGCATATGAGGAATACAGCAAGTAGTAGGAGAAACTTTGTATGACTACTGAGAAAGGTTCAACAAACTTTGTTCTAGCTGCCCACAGCACCAGATTAGTGAGCAGTTACTCATTCAGTATTTTTATGAGGGACTTCTCCAAATGGATCAAATCATGATAGATGCTGCAGCGGGAGGAGCCCTAGTAAACAAAACACTAGATCAAGCTAGGGAGCTAATTTCAAATTTGGCAGAGAACTCACAGCAATTTGGGAGTAGAGCTTTGTCCACCAGAGGAGTAAATGAAGTTCAGATGGTATCAAATGAGCAAAAAGAAATCAAGAATTCTTTGATGGAGCTTACATCCTTGATGAAGCAAATGACTCTAAATAATGTGAGTCAGAATCAGAATTATTCAGTATCACCACCTTCAAGCCAAGTGATGAGGTTATGCAGTATTTGTTCTAGCCAAGACCACAATTCGGATTTATGCCCAAACCTTCAACAAGATGAGACACTAGCGGCATTAACTAGGGGACAATTCCAAGCTAAAAACAACCCCTACTCATCCACTTATAATCCGGGTTGGAGGGACCATCCAAACTTGAAGTATGGTAATTCTTTTTATCAGCAAAACCCATCACCACAACCCTATCAACAGCCCCAACAGAATTTCCAGCAAGTTCATCAAGGACAACAACAATTTCAGCCATTTCAACAACCAAATCAACAATTTCAGCAATCCTATCAACAAAATCAGCCACCTTTCCAAGGTAATCCGAATTTTAAGCAAGGGTTTCAAGGAAATCTGAGTTTCCAACAACAATATCAATCATCTCAGCCACAAAATCAGTTCTCACAGCAAGGTTATCAACCATTAAACCAAGGATTTCAGCCATCAAATCTGAATTTTCAGCCCACACAATTTCAACCTTCTCAACCACAATTTCAACCTCAATCTCAGAATTTTCAGAGTTACAATTCTTAACCATTTCAACCAAGTTCTCAGCAAAATTGTCAGCAATTTTCTCCACCATTCCAGCCCTATAATCAGCCCCAACAGCCCTACTTTCAAGGATCTCAGCAAGTTCAACAATTCCAACAACCTCAATCATCATTTCAAGGTCAATCAAAGTCTCATGCTAACCAAGGGGGCTATGGAGGCTCTGTTAGTGATATGAGAGAAGTGTCCTAAGGCAATCGCCTTATGATTGTAAACATTTATTTTAATAAATGAAAATTAACTATTTGAGTATACATGTTTGTGTATTTGATTGGGATCTTAAACTCATCTACTGAATGTCCGCAATACAATTCACAGCATAAGAGAATTTGTGATAAGATCACAACTAGTGATTATCTCTACATGTGCAATTGTGAAGTATTGAAAATATCCCTAGTCGATGAATTGATAAAAACGGACACTATCAATTCTGTTGAGACTAGCATGGGTTATTCTCTAATCAGCTGATTCTCACTGGCTGGTGACATTGGGATGTCCGGAGATAAACATGGATGCTAGTTAAGGGAACTAGTTCATTGGAGTGACTAGCTGTAAAACTTCATATGGTAATCTATATAGATATGTCAGTGAAGTTCTTACTGCAGCTTAAGTGCGATGTTCCTTTGACTTGCGGTGTTCAAGTCATCTTGGTCATGGAGACTTATACTTTAACATCTTAAGCAAGCATCTCCAAGGAGGTGTGGACCCAGGATGATTGGGTATAAGCCGAAGTTCCCGAAGATGTTTGAACAGCCTACAAAGGATTCACCACTCCTTGCGAGGAGATGTATACCCAGGCCTATCGTCGGATTGTTACTCAAAGCCTCTGGCCAGAGCATGTCATGTTTAGAGTATGAGTCTCTTAAATACATGAGAGTAATTAGAAATCCAAAGGACGAGAAAGACACTACTTGGGCTAGGTGTGACGTAGTCAGCCTAGTGGGGACTGACACACACAGACCATGTCCTGAACCAAGTGGGTATAAGATGGTGAAGGGAATGGGGCACGATTCATTAGAGCTGCTGAAGGGTTTCAGAATTACTTCTGAGGTCAACCGTTGATCTTTCGATTAATTGGGGGTCATGATGTACTACTAGGTGCCACTCATGATCGTTCTATAATTAGTTGATTATAGACGACCAACATAAATCGAAAGCCTATTTAGTCACACGCACTACGAGTAATCCGAGGGATTTAAAACGAGTTGAAAATTGGATTTTCCGATCAAGAGAAATAAGTCGAATCTAAGTTAATCAGAGGCGCAACGAAAGCTAAAAATGGCTAAGTCTTTTGAAGGCTTATTGGGCGAATTAAATGAGTTTACTTCGCGATGGGTTCGGCTCGGTTTGGTCGGCCAAAGAGGGTGCCAACCCTCTTTGGTTTGGCCGGCCACAATAAAAGAGAGAACCAATTTATTTGGTTTATTTTATAAAATAAATCAAGTGCGATTTGTTTTATAAATTATGGATAAATAAATTTGTATAAAGAAATTTATATAAAGAAATTTATAGAAATTTATTCTTTTTTATGGAAATTAAAATGATCCATGGAATGGTTTATTTTAATTTTATAAAATCAATTATGAATTGATTTTTCCATAATAAGAAAATTTATAAATTTCTTGTAAAATTTATTCCATAATAAAAGGAGAGATGTATTTGTTTTATTATAAAATTAGTTATAATAAAACTTGGTTTAAACGGAATAATTCATAAAGAAAATTTATAGGATAAATTTCTTATGAAAAATTCCGTTAAAGGGGAGACTTGGCAAGGGAGATGTTACTATATAAAGGAACCAAGGCTAGGCTTGATTTCCTTAATAGATTGATCAAGAGATTAACTCTCTCCCTCTCTCTCTCTCTCTAGGGCCGGCGCCCTTTCTCTCTCTAAGGCCGGCTCTCTCTCCTCCCCTAGGGACGGCGCAAGCACCTAGGGTGCCCGTGAGTTTCCTCCACCAAGTTCATGCCGAAGAAGAAGAAGAAGCGGATCGCGACTCCTTCCTTCCTTTTCCCGAATTTTGATTCCGTTACTTGGTGGTTAGTATCCTTTCTTCTCACTTGATCTTCTAGTTGTGCCTTTGGAGAATCTAGTAGTTCTTGTCGGCACAAAACTCGTGACTTTGCGAAGTCATCCCGAGGAGAATTCGGCGTGGACGCGAATAGAGGCGGAGCTTCCAAGGGACGCTACAGTTGGATCTCGTCCATTTCTTCGAGTTACGCGAGGTACAAAGTAAATTAGTTTACTTTTTTGCAAAGTTTTAATTTATGATCATGTCCACACATCATAAGGTCGCATGCTAGATACGTGGTTAATAATAATTTAAGAAATTATTTATGCTAATTCTTCCGCTGCACGTAAATATTTTAAAATTTACGAACCCGTATCCTTGTCAACATGCACCTGGTCCCAACAGTGGTATCAGAGCCGGTTAGTGTTCGACATAATCATAAAATTGTTTTGCGGAAAACTTTGTCATGATCTCAATTTTGGAAAATTTTTCAATTATGGAAACTTTCCAATTATAATAAATTTTAGATTTAGGAATTTCAAAGTTTGGAAATCCTCATGAAATTTCGCAAACGTTTGAAATTTCCTAGTTTCTAAAATTTTATAATAATTGTGAAAACTTCCCATCTTTGGAAACTTTCGAATCTTGGAAATTTTCTATTTTAGAAATTTTCCAACATTGGAAATATGTAAGTTTTCTTTGTACCAGAAACTTACAATTCTGAAAACCTATTATGAAATCTCGCAATTTTGGGCACTTTCTTTTAAGAAAGTCTATACAAATTTATGGACAATTAATTGACAATTAAATTTGAATTGGTTTTTAAATTGACAATAAAATTCTTTATTTTGGATTGAGCCTCGGGGAGCCGTCCAATTTAAAGTTAGTTGTTGTAATTTAATTTCCCAATTTTAAATAAAATTGTCATGTTTAATTTGGTTGCGCTTCCGAAGCGGACCAAATTGGATTTATGACAAATTACTTTTCTTTGGGTATCTGAGCCTCGGGGAGCCACCCTTAGAAAACGCTTTGTTGTAATTAATTAAATTCATGAATAAAATATGTTTTAAGAGGTGATGCTCTTACATATTGTTGTCTCCAAAATTAATTAGAAAAATGGTTTCCTATAGAGTTTCTTAAATGAGATTTTCATGAAAATAATATGTGGTTGAATTAAGGGAATTGTCTCTTAATTTAACAAGTTTTGATTTAGAGAAATCAAAGTCTTAAACATATTATTTCCGAAATTGATTATGACAATTTAGGAAATTGTTTCCCAAAACAATTCCTTGAATAAAGTATGAAATTAGAATTAGGAAATCCGGTTCCTAATTCAATTAATGAGACTTGATAAATTAAGTCACATACATACTTTATTAAGGAAATCGTTAGTCATGACATAATTATATGTCATGAATGTGCTTAGAAAAGAAAGGATGAGACCCAAAACCCCTTACAAAATATTAAGGCCAACACCTTCCATTAATATGGTTAGAATCGGAGTTTTGTTTCTCGTTTGGGTTGATGGACACATCCATGCCCAGCTTGAACCTCAACATGTTCAAACCATGGAATTAGTTTATGAATAATATAGTTGGAGTTAGAGGTCAATCCTTAGTTTTGGTTGTTGGACACATCCAAGCCTGACTAAACGGTTGAATGAGCTCCAACCATATTAAAACTATTTCTTGATTAATGGGTCAGCCTTAAGCTTGGAGCATCGATTTGTTGTGCCACAGCCAAGGTCGATGTAAAGAGAAGTGCAGTTGGGTGCTATGTATAATGTCGCATACTTGTTAATGAGTTAACAACCCAATGATTTATGCAAACATTCAATTAGTTGATAGCATAATGTGATAGTTACATATATGTGATATGTAATCGGTATAATTACCTACCTTCATAGCTAAGAATAACTTGATGGCCACAGCCATGGTGGTTCTTATCTATGGTTGGATATCAACCTATTTGGAGATGTTCCTACGATCTCCCGAATTGATAAAAAGGGTTATTCAATTCGAAAAATAAATAGGATTTAATTAATGTATGTTGATACATTCTTTATCATTCTTCTCACATAAGCTCAATTTGTATTTCTAGGATAATCACTCGATCATGTCTTCTCTAAATTTGCGTTCCATTTTGGACACCAATAAACTAACTGGGCCAAACTTCATGGACTGGCTTCGAAACCTGAGGATAGTCCTCAAGGGAGAGAAGCTTGCTTATGTCCTTGAAGAACAACTTCCTAACCGTCCTCCTGAAGATGCAACTCCAGACCAGTTTCCTGAGTTGCTCAACCTGCTGAAGACTGTAGAGCCTTCTGTGAAGCAGGATCAGAAGACGGTGCTGTTAGTTGGTTCCTCGAAGAAAGGTTCTAAGAGGAAGGCCAAAGAACAGAATAAAGGAAAGAAGAAAAAGGCCAAAAAGACTGAAAAGACACCAAAAGGCACTTGCCATCATTGTGGCAAGGAGGGTCACTGGCGAAGAAACTGCAAGGTTTATCTTGAGTCCTTGAAAGAGAAGGCATCCGATGCCCCATCCTCTTCAAGTATATTCGTTATTGAATGTCACTCTATTTCCTCAAACACCTGGGTACTTGATACTGGGTGTAGCTCACATATATGTAATGACATACAGGGGCTAAGGAATAGAAGAAGACTCGTCAAGGGAGAAGTGAATTTGCGAGTTGGAAATGGAGCAAAGATTGCTGCTGTTGCCATCGGAACATATTTGCTAAAGCTCCCTACTGGACTTGTCTTAGAGTTGGATAATTGTTATTTTGTTCTTTCGTTAATAAAGAACATTGTATCTATTTCATGCTTGAATGAAAAGGGTTATCATTTAACTTTTAGTAACAATTGTTGTTACATAACTTTAAATGGCGTTCTTTATGGGAATGGAACTTTGTGCAATGGTATCTACACGTTAGATTTATCCAGTGACGTTTTCAATATCGAAGTTAGCAAAAAACGTGCTAGAATAGATAATCGAATAGACTCCTACACGTGGCATTGTCGTCTTGGCCATGTAAGTAAGAAACGCATGACCAAATTACACCGATGTGGAATTCTGGAATCATTTGAACCCGATTCATTTGATACATGCGAATCATGCTTAAACGGCAAGATGACCAAATTACCCTTTTCTGGAAAAGGTAATCCAGTGGGAGAATTGCTTGGTCGAATACATACTGATGTATGTGGACCAATGTCAACTCTTGCACAAGGAGGCTATAGCTACTTCATCACCTTTATCGATGATCACTCACGATTCGGGTATGTGTTCTTGATGAAACACAAATCTAAAGCTTTTGAGAAATTCAAAGAGTTCAGAAATGAAGTAGAGAAACAACTTGGCAAAAGTATTAAGATACTTCGATCCGATTGAGGTGGTGAATACTTAAGTCAAGAGTTTCAAGATTATCTTAGGGACAATGGGATATTGTCCCAATGGACTCCGCCGTATACACCACAGCATAATGGTGTATCTGAGAAGCGTAATCGAACCTTGATGGACATGGTTAGATCCATGATGAACCATGTAACTCTTCCAAAGTCCTTTTGGGGCTATGCACTTAAGACAGCTGTTTACTTGCTAAACAGAGTCCCGACCAAGGTAGTCTCTACTACTCCATATGAGATATGGAATAGTAAGAAACCTCACTTAACTCACCTTAAGATATGGGGTTGTCCTGCTTATGTGAAGCGGACTGTATCAGACAAATTGGATGCTAAGTCTGATAAATGTCTATTTATTGGATACCCTAAGGAAACAAAGGGTTACCAATTCTATCATCTCTTGGAACAAAAGGTGTTTGTTTCAAGGCATGCTGTATTTCTAGAAAAAGAATTCTTTTAGAAGAAAACAGTGGGAGTGGCATTGAACTTGATGAAGTTCAAGAAACTCCAATAGACATTACAGAGACACCTAGTCTAGACCCACAACCAATAACTCATAATGATGAGCTATCAGTTGAACCTAAAACAACACCACCTCTTCGTAGGTCTGATAGGACACGCAATATTCCAGAGAGATACGAATTTCTCATAAGTGAATCGAACGACGTGTTACTCATAAGCGATGACGAACCTATCAGTTATGAAGATGTTCTGAAAAGTTCAGAAAGGGACAAATGGCTTGACGCCATGAAGTCGGAAATGGATTCCATGTACGAAAACCAAGTATGGGACTTGGTTAACCCACCTGAAGGGATTAAGCCCATAGGGTGCAAGTGGGTTTTCAAGAAGAAAACCGACATGGAAGGTAATGTTGTTACCTTTAAGGCTAGATTAGTGGCAAAAGGATATCGTCAGAAACAAGGAATTGATTATGACGAAACCTATTCGCCAGTAGCTATGCTTAAATCCATTCGGATGCTCCTAGCCATAGCAGCTCATTATGATTATGAGATATGGCAAATGGATGTGAAAACAGCTTCCTTAATGGAAACCTGCTTGAGGATGTATACATGATACAACCTGAAGGTTTCACATCGGTTGATAAAACCAAAGTATGCAAGCTTCGACGATCCATATATGGACTGAAGCAAGCATCAGGAGCTGGAACATCCTTTTGATGAGACAATCAAAGAGTTTGATTTCTCACAAAATCCTGACGAACCTTGTGTGTACAAGAAGGTTAGTGGGAGTGCAGTCGTATTCCTAGTATTATATGTCGATGACATATTACTTATAGGAAACGATATATCATTTTACAGACAGTTAAAATTTGGTTGTCCAAAACTTTCTCCATGAAAGACCTGGGAGAAGCAACCTATATCCTTGGGATTAGAATCTATAGAGATAG
>JAGFNQ010009983.1:0-25799 GCA_024364735.1 Boesenbergia rotunda
CGCTCAATGTACCGCAACATCATCAACACAAACTGTGAGACAGAAGTGCCTTCCTGCATCTTAGAGGTGAAGAGGAGTTTGGAGACCTCAAACCTTTCGGATCTGGCCTGCTCGTCAAACAGCTCATGAAGATGGAAGGCGATGGTATGTGCATCCATATGCTCATGCTATTTTGTAGCTCAGGTACCATAGCGGCCAGCATGATGTAACTCGCAAGTTCAGAATCGGTCACATGTTTCTGATAGGCCACTAACTGGTCTGGAGTTGCATCTTTAGGAGAATGGTTGGGAAGTTGTTCTTTAAGGACATAAGCAAGCTTTTCTGCCTTGAGGACTATCCTCAGGTTTCGAAGCCAGTCCATGAAGTTTGGCCCAATCAGCTTATTGATGTCCAAAATGGAACGCAAATTCAGAGAAGACATGATCAGGTGATTATCCTAGAAATACAAATTGAGCTTATGTGATAAGAATGATAAAGAATGCATCAATATACATTAATTAAATCCTATTTATTTTTTTGAATTGAATAACCTTTTTTATCAATTCGGGAGATCGTAGGAACATCTCCAAATAGGTTGATATCCAACCATAGATAAGAACAACCATGGCTAGAGTCCATCAAGTTATTCTTAGCTATAAAGGTAGGTAATTATACCGATTACATATTATACATATGTAACTATTACATTAAGCTATCAACTAATTGAATGTTTGCATAAATCATTGGGTTGTTAACTCATTAACAAGTATGCAACAATATACATAGCACCCTCTCTTTACATCGACCTTGGCTGTGGCACAACAAATCGATGCTCCAAGCTTAAGGCTGACCCATTAATCAAGAAATAGTTTTAACATGGTAGGAGCTCATTCAACCGTTTAGTCAGGCTTGGAT
Organism: Boesenbergia rotunda; assembly: GCA_024364735.1. NCBI lineage: Eukaryota > Viridiplantae > Streptophyta > Magnoliopsida > Zingiberales > Zingiberaceae > Boesenbergia > Boesenbergia rotunda. Next base: position 895 of record JAGFNQ010009983.1, read on the forward strand.
GTGTCCAACAACCAAAACTAAGGATTGACCTCAGACTCCAACTATATTAATCATAAACTAATTCCATGGTTTGAACATGTTGAGGTTCAAGCCGGGCATGGATGTGTCCATCAACCCAAACGAGAAACAAAACTCCGGTTCTAACCATATTAATGGAAGGTGTTGGCCTTAATATTTTGTAAGGGGTTTTGGGTCTCATCCTTTTTCTTTTATGCACATTCATGACATGTAATTATGTCATTTTCTAATGATTTACTTAATAAAGTATGTATGTGACTTAATTTATTAAGTCTCATTAATTAAATTAGCAACCAGATTTCCTAATTTTAATTTTATACTTTATTCAAGGAATTGTTTTTGGGAAATAATTTCCTAAATTATCATAATCAATTTCGGAATTAATATGTTTAAGACTTTGATTTCTCTAAATCAAATCTTATTAAATTAAGAGATAGATTCCCTTAATTCAACCACATATTATTTTCATGAAAATCTTATTTAAGGAAATATACTCTATAGGAAACAATTTTCCTAATTAATTTTGGAGACAATAATATGTAAAAGCATCATCTCATAAATCAAATAAGGAAATTATCGTTTGAGAATCACTTCAAAAATTTCTAAGATTTGATCATATATTTTATTTATGGAAAATTAATATCAATAACTTAATTTGAACGGCTCCCCGAGGCTTAATCCAAATTAAACATTTGACAGCTTAAATCCAATTTAGGAAATTTAATTATAACAACTAACTTTAAATTGGACGGCTCCCTAAGGCTCAATCCAAAATAAAGAATTTTATAAATAATTTAATTTCCAATTATGAATTTAAATGTCAATTAATATTTCCATAATTTGTCTAGACTTTCTTGAAAGAAAGTGCCCAAAATTGCGAGCTTTCCATAAATTGAAAGTTTCCGAAAATAAAAGATTTTCAGAATAATTGTAAGTTTCTGGTACAAAGAAAATTTACGTATTTCCAAAATTGGAAAATTTCCAAAATGGGAAAATTCCAAATTTGGGAAGTTTCCAAAAATGATAAGTTTTCACAATTGGAAAGTTAATTTCAGAAACAGAGATATTTCAAAAGTTTGAGAAATTTCATGAGGATTTCCAAACTTTGAAATTCCTAAATCGAAAATTTACCATAATTGGAAAGTTTCCATAATTGAAAAATTTTCCAAAATTGAGATCATGACAAAGCTTTCCGCAAAAACAATTATATGATTATGTCGAACACAAACTGGCTCTGATACCACTGTTGGGACCGGGTACATGTTGACATGGATGCGGGTTCGTAATTTTAAAATTAATTATGTGCAGCGGAAGGTTTAGCATAAATAATTTCTCAAATTATTTAACCACACATCTAAGCATGCAATTTTATCTTGTGTAAATATGATCATATATTTAAAATTTTGTAGAAACATAAACTAATTTACATATTACATCGCGTAACTCGAAGGAAGGGACGAGATCCAACTGTAAGCGTCCCTTGGAAGCTCCGCCTCTATTCGCGCCCACGCCGAGTATCTTCGGGATGACTTCGCAAAGCCACGAGTTTTGTGTTCTCGAGAACTACTAGATTCTCCAAGAACGCGACAAGAAAAACCAAGAGAGAAGTCGGAAGACTAACCACAAAAGGATGGCCGGAATCAAAATTCCGGCGAAGCAAAAGAATAGGCTTGCGGCAAAAAGATCCTTGCGGCAAACTCTAATTCCGGCAGCACCTTCTTCCGGCCAAGAGATGGCCGTAGCTTCCTTCTCCGGCAGCAGGTGGTGGTCGGCAGGGAAAGGGCAGGGGCAGCCGGTTGGTGCTCCTTCTTGGGGCTGGTTGGCGCACAACAAGAAGGGGAGAAGAGAAGGAGAGAAAGAGAGGGAGAGAGTCTATGCCTTTTTTTCTTCGATTATTTTTCAAGCCTTGCCTTGGGTCCTTTATATAGTAGCCTCTCAACCATCAAGCCTCTCAAATATGGAATAACTTATTCCATCATGCCAAGTTTGATTTTATATCATGGTTAAAATCATATTTTAATTCATGATAAAAATCAATCAAGTCTCTTCTCTCCTATGGAATAAATTTTCTTATCATGGTAAATCAATCCATGATTGATTTTATAAAATAAACCAATCCAGGGTTCATTTTAATTTCCATGAAGAAATAAACCAAACCTTGGTTTATTATAAAACAAACCACACATGGTTTATTTTATAAATTGATCCAAAAACTTGGTTCTCTCCCTTTGTTGTGGCCGGCCAAGCAAAGAGGATGGAGGCCCTCTTTGGCCGGCCCATTCAAGCCATGCCCCAATGAATTAAACTTATTTAATTCATCTATTAAGTCTTCAAAAGACTTAGCCATTTTACGCTTCCGATACGTCTCTGAAAAATTCAGATTCGACTTATCGTTTGGCTCAACCAAACCTAATCTCTCTTGATTGGAAAATCTAATTTTCAACTCATTTTAAATCCCTCGGATTACTCGTAGTGCGTGTGACTAAATAGGCTTTCGATTTATGTTGGTCGTCTATAATTAATCAATTATAGAACGATCATGAGTGACACCTAGTAGTACATCATGATCCCCAATTAATCGAAAGATCAACGGTTGACCTCAGAAACAATTCTGAAACCCTTCAGCAGCTATAATGAATCGTGCCCCATTCCCATTACCATCTTATACCCACTTGGTTCAGGACATGGTCTATATGTGTCAGCCCCCACTAGGCTGACTACGTCACACTAGCCCAAGTAATGTTTTCTCGTCCTACGGATTCTAATTACTCTCATGTATTTAAGAGATTCATACTCTGAACATGTCATGCTCTAGCCAGAGGCTTCGAGTATCAATCCGACGATAGGCCTCGGGTATACATCTCCTCGCAAGGAGTGGTGAATCCTTTATAGGTTGTTCAAACATCTTCGGGCACTTCAGCTTATACCCAATCATCCTGGGTCCACACCTCCCTGAAGATGTTTGCTTAAGATGTCAAAGTATAAGTCTCCATGACCAAGATGACTTGAACACCGCAAGTCAAAGGAACATCGCACTTAAGCTGCAATAAAAACTTCACTGACATATCTATATGTAGACTACCATATGAAGTTTTACAGTCAGTCACTCCAATGAACTAGTTCCCTTAACTAGCATTCATGTTTATCTCCGTACATCTCAATGTCATCAGCCAGTGAGAATCAGCTGATTAGAGAATAACCCATGCTAGTCTCAACAGAATTGATAGTGTCCGTATTTATCAATTCATCGACTAGGGACAATTTTAATACTTCACAATTGCACATGTAGAGATAATCACTAGTTGTGAATTCATCACAAATTCTCTCATGCTGTGAATTGTATTGCAGACATTCAGTAAATAAGTTTAAGATCTCAATCAAATACACAAACATGTATACTCAAATAGTGAATATTCATTTATTAAAATAAATGATTACAATCATAAGGCGATTGCCTTAGGACACTTCTCTCATATCACTAACAGGTAGGTCCACCCGAGATGACATGCACCCCTCCTCGGACGACATTCTGCCTATTGGCTTGCTCCTCATCCATCTCCGCGGCCTCGGCTCGGTCCTCCTGCGAAAACATATTGCGGGCGACCGAGGGGGGGGGTTCCTTCTGGGTTCTTCAGTCCGCCTCGACCCGAGCCACGCCGGGGGGATGCTTATCATCCATGCCCCCGAGGAGCAGGAGCTCGACCCCTACCGGCTTGTCAACACTACTCTGTGGCGTGGGTATGGCTTTGGTGGAACGAGCAGTAGGGCCTCCAGCGGGTCGGCATGCACCCCTGATCCACTTGCTGCACGTGCCGTCGTTCCACTCCCCTCCGGTCGATGGGTCCTAATTGGTTGTCGAAGTCCTTCGACGGCTTCCTAATCAGTGAGCGGAAAAAATCCCCCTCCTGTAGTCCCTAGGAGAACGCACTGACCAGGATTTCCAGTGTAGCGGTTGGCACGCCCAGTGCCACCCCATTAAATCTCTTAATGTAGGCCCTAAGAGATTCCTTGGGGACTTGCTTCAGCACGAACAGATTGAGGCTTGTCTTGTGATGCCTCCTGCTGCTGGCAAAGTGCTGGAGAAAAACTCTCCTCAGCTCCTCGAAACTTGATACCGACCCATTGGGGAGTCGGTCGAACCACCTCTGGGCTAGTCCCGAGAGGATGGTTAGGAAGGCTCGACATTTCACGCCCTCCGGATATTGGTGTAGCAAGGCAGCACTCTCAAATTTCATCAAGTGCTCCTCTGGGTCGGTGGTTCCCACGTACTCGGGGATCATAAAGAATCGAAGATGTCTAGGAACTGGATCTTCCAAGATCCAGGAAGAGAAAGGGTTGCGTACCAGGATGGCTGGAGAGGGGTTGGCCGGGGCCTTTCCCTTGTCTATACATGGTCCGTGCATCTGGTTGGATGTTGATGCCTCGGCCGGCATCTAGTCGGTTTCGTCGTCCCGATCCTAATAAAAAATCGCGGGAAAGGAAACGGAACCACCCTCGGGTCGGGCAGACCTTCCTCGACCTACCGAATACCCGTGCAATGCCTGTAGCGGCACAACCCCTCTAGCCCCATCAGGCGACTCTCTAGGCCATGCCATACGGTCATCCCACACCCGATGGTGGGTTTTTGCCTTCCCCAAATTCTAACCCTAGACCTCCGGGACAAGTACTAAAGTTCCTTGAATCTAGTAGCCAAGTGAGGAACTCTAGTACTTAGCCTGGAGGTCTAGAGTTCGAATCTTGGGAAAGGCAAAAATCCACTGGCCAGGGGTGGGAAGACCTAGTGAGTAACGGCACGACCGATGGTCGTCGGTCAACGACATAAGGGGTAGCCAAAGGGACCGCCAGTTGGGCTGCCAAATGGGCCGCCAGTTGGGCCGCCCAAGGGGCTGAGGGGCCGGGTCATTACAATAAAAAGGCGCCTTTTATGTAGTGACACGACCCCTCTAGCCCCATCAGGGGGCTCTCTAAGTCATGCCCTACGGTCTTCCCACTCCCGGCAGTGGGTTTTTACCTTCCCCAGATTCGAACCCTTGACCTCCAGGACAAGTACAATGGTTCCTTGAATATGGTAGCCAAGTGAGCGCGACTCACTTGGCTAGCAAATCCAAGGAACCATTGTACTTGTCCTGGAGGTCAAGGGTTCGAATCTGGAGAAGACAAAAATCCACTGCCGGGAGTGGGAAGACCGTAGGGCATGGCTTAGAGAGCCGCCTGATGGGGCTAGAGGGGTCGTGCCGCTACAATGTCGGCTTGGGGAATCTAGGTGCCTGACTACCGACCTACGAAGGCCTTTGGGGGGTCTTCTGAGCTCGAGCAGCCATCATGAGTTCATACTTCTCGGGCGTGACAGTCATCATGACTCGGTTGGGATCTTCCATCTTTCACTTCCGATCAGGCGAATGCCCCTCCTTCTAGCGCGAAATTTGATCCTGTCGCGAAGTGAGGTGGACTCCCAAGAGCACGCGGTCTCCCAAGGATCATGAACTGCTGAGGCTGGTCCTAATCTGCAAGGAAAGGACCATTAGCAAACCCGCCGGGAAAAGTCCTCGACAAGGCACTCCGACAGTCAAGTCAGTCCCCGGTGGTGGTGGAAGAGTAAATGCAATGGAACAATGGCAAAAACACTATTGCGCGTACCTGGGGAATGCGGAGCGGAGAGGCTTATATAGCCGGGGGGGCTGACAGCTTCTGCCCGATCTGCCACCTTTTGTCGTATGTGAGGACATGATAAGGCCTACCCAGGGGTGGCAGGGCAATGTGTCGCATACCGAAATAAGGAAAGGGGCGCGGTCAACCTCTAGGCGAGCGTCGTCAGGCGCCGCTCGGCCTGACACATGCGTAGGTGATCGTGGTACGAGGCTCTAAGGTATGGCAGGGAGATCACGACATCAGCAAGATACTCGCGATTCGGTCCTGAATGGTATCAAACCTGAGACGACCCCATACTTCTTCTGATAGTTCTGTGTCAGAGAGTGGGAGTTCCTAAGGATTACGACAAAACCTTGAATGCTAGTGTTGATTGGCGACTTGGTGTCGACTGGCGGCTTACAGTGCTAGTGTCGACTGGGGGCTAGGCACGAATTCGGGCCTGGAGGCCATTATCGCTGAGTGTAACTATGCTCCCCGAGTGAGAGTGTGCCCGAGTGGCTATACCCCAGCTGGGTCCGAACTGAATCAGTTGGAGGCTTGGTACCCTCGCCACTCGGGTCTTCACTATACGGGAGTTTTGGGGCGCCAGTCGGGGTTCCTCTGACTCAGACCCTCGCCTTCGTGAAACGTCGGGGCTCAGTCATCCAGTGACTCAGGAATTATTCATTGGTCAAGGTTAGGCTGAATCGACCGTTTGGACTACCCCCCTGCTGGGCCCTCGGGGGCTTTTGACCCATACCCCCGCTAACGGGGCGCTAAGATGACCGACCCACTTACCCGTGCGATGGGCCAAGACTATAAACAGGGGTCGGGATCAACGACATTCCCTATTTTAAAAAGTTAAGATTGTCATACAAGGTGGTAAAGGTGATACGTTTGCCCCTAATGCCCCCAGGGTTAACACGGAGGAGGTAAATCATGAGGGCTACTAGCCCGGATATTGTGGCTAGTGCATGAGAGGGCTTGTGATAGATAGTCGAGAAGCGTTCGTGATAAATAGTCTAGAAGTCCAGCTCGTGATAGACAGTCCAGAAGTCCAACGTCTCATTTGGAAGAAATTTTTTATAAAATATGTTATAACTGGAGATCAAATCATAGATATCTGATGATAACTAATTACTTTTCCACTACACCATAATTCCGGGTGGCACTGAATGATCAACATAGCGAACTTGTAAAGTTGATGGTTGATTCAATTTTGGATTATTGTTGGGGGAAAGGAAAAGCGTTTATGGCCCACCATTTTGAAACAGCGATCACAACGTTGCCTATTTAAAACTTTGAGATTGTCAGGCAAGGTGGTAAAAGGCGATTCGTTCGTCTCAACGCACCCGTCAACCCATCTCAGGGCCAATAAAAAGGAGATAAATCACGGAGGCTACTACTCCGGATGCTATGGCTACTGCATGGGAGGACGAGCATACTGAGTTTTTCAGGTTTTGACTTCTAAACCTCATGATGGTAACACTCACGCATTAACCATCAATCCATCCGTAGGAACCTGAGATTGTCATACAAGTCAATTGAGTTCAGTGTAACCTAGAACTTGAATTTACATCTTTGACTCTAAAAAAAACTTCTTATTCATACATATTCATAAATATAAATTAATCATATTGCCCTAGAACTTCAATACTATACTATTTTCTCATTCATATAAGAATTTATTTCATCCATTGTTTTTTTTTTCAAAGCGGGACTATCGAGACTATCATATTGGAACTAATCTCCTCTAATTTTTCAACACTATCTTCCTCGAGTTATACGAATTTGAATCGAATAAGTTGAATAATAGCTATTAAATATTTAAATTAATAAAACTAAGTTCTAAACCCAATCAAAAAACATCTAGGCTAAAACATGGCTCCGCCCGTGATATAATAAGTATTCTAATTTTTCAACCCGATTAATCATAAGTAGACGCTCCAATCTCTCATTCTACTCAATCGTCATATATGTGTCATGTGTGTAAATTAAAACCCTAATTACATAGAAAATACATCGTATCTCTGTTCACCACACCAAATCGGGAGGCTAATCCACAATCTTGGAAACTTAAGATCGATGCAGTTCAATGTTTTTTTATTCGATTTGTTTTTTCCCACCATCAATTCCAGCACAGAATAATATATATCGAACAAACTCTATGCACCTACACTCAAGCAATCATTCATTCTCTAAATACAATTATTATTTTTTTCCCCCAATAATACATGCATATATATTCTTCTTTCCACGACAATTAAGAACGTTCAATTCAAACAGTATAATCGAACCACTCGATCACAGTTTATAATTTATTTTTGGGGGTTAAACCATTGTTGTTTTTGCCTGAGAAAAACACTTTATGCACGGCAGCAGTGACATATGGCTGGCGAGTACTGCATCGATCATCCGACCTTTGGCAGTCCGTCGCAGGCTCGCCGGCGGCGAGCGGAATCACTGGAAGTCGGTCACAGTTGCAAACCTCGATCATGAACCCATCGGGGTCATGGAAGAAGAGCTGGTCCACGTGGACTCCTCCCTCCTCCACGCGCCCCTGCACGTACGATATGCCCATCTCCTTCAGCCTCTCCTCCACCAACGCCATGCTCTCACACTGCAAATTCACTTCAACAACTCTCCTTAGCTCGTTTAGAACCCTACTTCCTATCGATCGATCATTTGTTTGTTTGCATGCAGTTATGTACCTGGAAGGAGATATGGTTGTCTTTGGGATTGATTTCTCTCTTTGCTGCTGGCAAATCACTCGGGTTCTCCGACTGTATCAAGTGAATTCCAACCCCGTAGTTGAACAACCTGCAGCAGATTAAGTAACGAGTGATGGAATCAAACACTGTAACTTAAATAAACCTGCAGATTAATTAACGAGCATGCAAGCACACACACACCATGCGCCGTCAAAATTGAAGGAGCTGGGCCTTCTGATGGGGACGAAGCCGAGCACATTTTGGAAGAAATGGAGAGAGGACTCGACGGAGTTGCAGAGGAAGGAGATGTGGTTCAGGGAAGTCAACGGCAATGCATCACCCATCTTCTGCTTCTCCATCATCTTCTTCACCTTAATTTCTCTTTCGATTGCAAGAAAGATAAAGAAGCTATATATATATGTTGAAATCGAATTGAATATTAGAGGTCGATGAGCTGTTCGAAGTGTACGATGAAGCTGGAATCATGTAGATGTGCACTTACATATATCTCAGTAACGTGGAACGCATGATGAAGCAATTCATGTCATGTATATATACCTGTAAGCATGTAATTTGGCATTGAATTGAATGATTGGTTTCGATTAGTTGTAGAGTTATTTATTTGTATAAGGTCAGCTCTTGATCGAAGATGTTTCTTGGCGTCCGGAGAAATTTAATGATAATTTCTCCTGCCACACTATAACTAGTATGGTCTCATGTGCTAGCTAGCTATATATATATATATATATATATATATATATATATATATATATATATATATATATTATATATATATATATATATATATATATATATATATATATATATATATGTCTTAACACATGAGATGTTACGAAGTTTAAAAATTAAATTTTGACGAAGTTAGATGTCTATTCTTTCTTATATGTTAGTCACTATCCAGATTAGTAATCTCCATGATTTTCTATGTTGACTTTGGAATAGCTAAGTTGATTAGAAATTTGAGGATGAACAAATCACTTTTATGTCATCATGTGCTAGCGAGCACATGATTCCTTGTATACATTTCATTCGACATTTTACAAGTTCTTCATGCAAAATGATGCGAAAATTGTTATTATTATTTTTTTAAATAATTTTTTTAATTTTGGTAGATTTTAGTCCTTTTAATAATTTTAGTATCATGAACCCGTTGATAATTTTGTTTAGAGAATATATAAATATTTATTTAGTTATTTGAGAGATATATTTTCTGTTATTAAATATTTTTTTAAAAAAAAATATAGAGGACAGTAATTTTTTATTCTTGCCTTTTCAAATCTCATTAATTTATAAGATAATCGTTATTATTCGATATCAATTCTCGTACTAAAACTTACCCTTCACACCTTCTTAAAAGTCATGGCTTGGAGAGTCAGGTCCTAACCTGGAGGGCTAGGTTGATGAAATCCCGGCTTGGAGGGCCAGGTCCTAGCCTGGAGGGCTAGGTTGGAGGAAATCCCGGTGAGTGAAGCGGGGTCCTGGTGAGCGAAGCCAGGTGATGGAAATGCCGGTGAGTGAAGTCGGGTTCTGATGAGTGAAGCCAGGTGATGAAAATCCCGGTGAGTGAAGCCGGGTCCTGATGAGTGAAGCCAGGTGATGGAAATCCCGGTGAGTGAAGTCGGGTCCTGGTGAGTGAAGCCAGGTGATGGAAATCCCGGTGAGTGAAGCTGGGTCTTGGTGAGTGAAGCCAGGTGATTGAAATCCTAGTGAGTGAAGCTAGGTTGAAATCCTGGTGAGTGAAGCCGGGTCCCGGTGAGTGAAGCCGGGTGACCGAAACCCTGGTGAGTGAAGCAGGTCCTAGCTTGGAGGGTTAGGTTGAAGTCCCAGTGAGTGAAGCTGGGCATGGCACGAGTCAGAGAAGGGCTGGAGGCTTGTTCTCGTGACTTAGAGTGCATTTGGGCTTGCTTGGATCGGTCTGGTGACCGATCAGGGAAGTTGGCATGGTGCTCCTTCGTAGATCAGTCTGGTGACCGATCCAGCGATGGCTGATCGGTCTGGTGACCGATCAGGGAGCATATAGTTCACCTGCTGCTCTACTCCGGATCGGTCCAGTGACCGATCAGGGAGCATCTAGTGTGGTTGAGTTCCCTTGCTGATCTACTCCTGATCGGTCTGGTGACCGATCAGGATCACTGTGCATATCGTTCTGGAGAACAATCCAGCGTCGCGGGTTCCTCACTATGATCGATCAAGATGGAGCCTGATCTGTCTGGTCATGACCTGATCGGTCTGGTGACCGATCAGGAGGATCCCTGATCGATCCGGTGACCGATCAGGAGGTTTGGACTGCGAAGCTCAGAAATCGCCCAGTAAAGGGGTGGATCGGTCTGGTGATCGATCCACAACCTGGGATCGGTCTGGCGATCGATCCAGGAGAGTCCCAAAGAAATCGCGATTTCTGATTGAGCGTTGGGGACCGATCAGGACGAAGCCTAACCGGTCTGGACCCAGCCTGATCGGTCTGGTCCCAGCCTGATCGGTCTGGTGACCGATCAGGAGTCTATCTGATCGGTCCGGTGACCGATCACTTTAATTCAAAATGCATTGTCAGACGCTCTGATCGCGTCTGACCGTATCCGATTCTCTGCGCTTAACATCTGATACATGATTTGCTGCTTGATATGCTGTCCTAATACTCTGATTAAGCTGCAGGTGACAGGAAAAGATTCAAACACTTAAGGAGAGTCAATGGAGACCTTTCCTTGGAGCAGGTTTGTCTGTTTCTCCTTCTCAGGTTTCGACGGCAACTGGAGCAGCTGGCGACTGACGGAGACTCAGCTGGAGAGGAGGTCTTCAGTGGACTGAGTGCTCAGGGAGGTCAGTGGGTTCAGGCTGACTCAGGGGATGCTGATGGAGCCTGGTGATGAAGCAGGAGCTTAAGAGGAAGATGAGAAGCAGAGGAGGCGATAAGAGAACGAACAGGAAAACAAGCAAGTGTGGCTAGGTGTTTCGCTGTTGTTGTCGTGCTCCTTGTGTAGCTTCTCTCTTGAGCTTTCTTGCTACTGTCTTGAGAGAGGTTCCTCCTTAGTCTCGTGAGCTTACCTTATATCCTATTGAGACGCTTGTGGAGAGGTTTCTCCACCGAGAAGGAGGTGTTGTTTTTATCCGGGTCACCGGGGCATGATCTGCCGACGATCAAGGGATCGCCCACCTCACGGGCACGCCAAGGAGTAGGGGCAAGTTATCTCCGAACCTTGTACATCACGGTATTAGCGTTTGTTTGGTTTGTGTTTCCTTCTCTGCGTTGTTCTTTGTTCTGCATTTTCTTCCGCTGCTAATCTGATCACGCAAAAAACTTCAAAGTGCAACTTGTGGGTGTCTGGCTACATTCACCCCCCTCTATAGCCATCCAAGGTCCAACAGTAACAAATTAACTTTCTTCATTGATTTTATTAAAACTTGTCCATGAGATACACAATTTATAGAGACCTTAAGATACTTAGTCAAAAGAAAAATTAATAACGAAACTGTTAATTAACAGATTTATAATGAATCTGTTAATTAACATATTAATAAGAAAATACCTAATAAATTAACGGATTAGACTAAATTTGGGTCACCAAATTCTAACAATCTCTACCTTGACGCGAATTCCATAAATCTTCAAAAAAAAAACATTCTCCACCTCTTCTACAAAAGCCCGACAGGCAAATCTCAGCATCTAACACCAACCAAGTTCAAGCAATGCTTAAACTTGGTTATGGGGAATGACTTAGTCATCATATCAGCAGGATTGTCATGAGTACTGACCTTCCGGATAATAATATCATCACGAGCAATAACATCACGTATAAAATGATACTTCATATCAATGTGCTTTGTCCTCTCATGAAACATTTGATCCTTCGTGAGAAAAATGTCACTCTGACTATCACAAAGACTGTAGTAATCGGTAAGTCTTCGCTAAGCTCACTAAAGAGTCCATTCAACTAAATAGCTTCCTTACAAGCTTCCGTAATAGTCATATACTCAGCCTCTGTAGTGGACATTGCAACTGTATTCTGCAAAGTAGCTTTCCAACTGATAGCACAACCACCAACAGTGAACACGTACCCCGTAAGTGATCTTTTTTTATCAAGATCACCTGCAAAGTCAGAATCAACATATCCAATAACTGCATCTCTATTACTCCCAAAATGCAAATAAATATCAGAAGTCCCTCGTAAGTATCAGAAAATTCACTGAACTGTCTTCTAATGCACTTTACCAGGATTTGTCATGCATCTACTAACTGTACTCACTGCATGTGATAAATCTGTGCGTGTACAAACCATAGCATACATGAGAGATCCCACTGTACTAAAATATGGAACCCGTGACATATAATCAACCTCATCATCTTACTGCGTACATAAATCAGCTGAAGGCGCACTACAAGAAAAAAGACCTATTGTGACATTTACTTTATGACAATTAATAATAAATGTCATTATAAACTAATTATAATGACACTTATTAAAACAAATTAATTTTATAAATAAAACATCTGATTAAATTATTTACCATGACACATTTATAAATGCCTTTATAAACCTAAACTTTTTCTTATAATTAAAATAGATAATTTAATATTTTTTTAAATTTATTTAATTAATCTTTTTCACGAGAACAAATACTCCTCCAACTTAACCGTGCGATCGAGCAAATACCGGCGTGAAGCCTAAGTCTCCCGCTCCTTCAATACAACGCCATAATTTTTTGCTGCCCCGCGCCAGCACGCAAAAACCCTAAATCATCGCCCCTCCTTTCTCCCTCGCTACCTGCTCGATCACCCCTCCTACGTGGTCTGGGTTGCGTGAGCACCTCCCCATGCGCGGCGCTCCTCCCTGCCACGTCGTCTATCCACCAACGCGGTGCAGGGCAGAAACAGAGTTTGCGTGATATCATGGTGAAGCAGAGTGCCATTGTCCCCAAGGAGATCGCCATCCCCGCCGTGGTGGCGATGGCAGAACCTCCCTTCCTTCCCGCCGTCGCGATCCTCCAGCCTCGGCCTCCACCGCGCCGGCTACAACAAGCGGTTCCTGAGCCACCTCGACGTGGCGAGCGGGAGGACCAGCACATTGGTCTACTCCATGAGAGCCTCCTCCCCCACCCACCCGAAGGTGGCCTCCGCCTTGGTCGTCGCCGACGACGCCGAGTACAAGGACTAGCTGGTAATTAAAGCTTTGCTTCCGAAACTGTTCGATTTTTATTTTGTGGCAATGGTCCTCATTTGGTGGGAATTGCGGGACGCAGACGCAGCACCCGTCGGCACTGAGCAACTTCGACGACGTCGTTGCTGCGTCGAAGGGGAAGCAGATGGTTATATTCCTCGACTACGACGACACTCTGGCCCCTATCGTTGTCGATCCCAACCGTGCCTTCATGTCGGAGCCGGTGAGTCCTCACAATTTCATTTATTTTTCAAAAAAATACTTTCTGTGAAAAATCCAAATTGCGTGTTAATCACCACCTGAATTCTGATGAGGGAGGCCCTTCGAGACGTAGCGAGAAATTTCCCAACTGCCATCGTGAGTGGCAGATGCAGGAACAAGGTGAGAACTTCCTTGTGTTCTCTACACATGTCAAAGGTTGAAGTCGAGATGACTCTGTTTCTCATGAACTCACCCTAATATGCATGTTTAGGTGTTTAATTTTGTATGATTGAAGGAGTTGTACTATGCTGGGAGCCACGACATGGACATAAAAGGTCCTAGCAAAAGCACCAAGCATACAAAATCAAAGGTCTGTCTCTACCTCTGCACTCAAACACTATCATTTTTTATTGCCCTCGACAGTTTACTGATCCCTGCTCGTGCTGTGTGGATGTATGTAGGCCAACCCTGTTTTGTTTCAACCAGCCAGCGAGTTCCTTCCTATGATGGATGAGGTACAAGAACAATGTGTTTTTGTTTCAGTAAATAGTTTAATTTTACTTGTACTAATTAAGCTGTGTTGATCGTTTCATTTCCTTGCTTAAAGCTGTGCTACTCGACTAATTCTACTCGTGCTAATTAAGCTGTGCTGATCGTGAGTAAACAATGTGTTTCATTTCCTTGCTTAAAACTTGTTAGTCTACTGCTATTAAAACATTCTCCAATTGCTACCAAATTGTATCGGGTTCTTCAAGGCCTTTGGTTTTCAAATTTTAGTTCCATGGAAAATGACTGCATATCAATCTTACCATGCACTTCTTTCAAATATACATCATCAGTTTTTGGGTAAATCAATTTCAAAGCAAACAGTTTACTGATCCCTGCTCGTGCTGTGTGGATGTATGTACGCCAACCCTGTTTTGTTTCAACCAGCCAGCGAGTTCCTTCCTATGATGGATGAGGTACAAGAACAATGTGTTTTTGTTTCAGTAAACAGTTTAATTCTCCTTGTACTAATTAAGCTGTGCTGATCGTTTCATTTCCTTGCTTAAAGCTGTGCTACTCGTACTAATTCTACTCGTGCTAATTAAGCTGTGTTGATCGTGAGTAAACAATGTGTTTCATTTCCTTGCTTAAAACTTGTTAGTCTACTGCTATTAAAACATTCTCCAATTGCTACCAAACTGTATCGGGTTCTTCAAGGCCTTTGGTTTTCAAATTTTAGTTCCATGGAAAATGGCTGCATATCAATCTTACCATGCACTTCTTTCAAATATACATCATTAGCTTCTTCAGTTTTTGGGTAAATCAATTTCAAAGCAAACAAAGAAATATAATTTTATAATATATATTATAGTTTGAAGAATAACCTCAATAACCATATCAACATTGATGAAATCTGTGTAATCCAGCACCCCCTTAAGAATTGACAAAGCAGACTTCATCTTTTCATGTGTCAGCAAGATAGGCGTTGGGACCAAATTGGAGTTGTTCGTAGCATGGATCCGAATACTGAAGTAGGAAGACAGGTGTTCCAAATTGGTGTGAAATACAAGTTCTAGTTGTCCTATAACGGGAAGAGAATTTGATTAGGCCATATGATCTTTTACAAAGGTTTGATGATGCACTTGGAGGAATGAAAGCTTGCCTTGTTATCTGGTATGATATGTAATTTTATAATTAACTATTATTATCATTATGTTAGTGTCTTATAAAATGAATATCAATTATATTTGCAGTTAACAGTTGATGAAGAAGACTTCTACTAGGTGCATAAGGTTAGATTTTTATTTTTGTTGATGTGTGTTGTCTTTCTTTTTTCTCCAATTGGCACACGTCATATTTCACTTTTGTTTAACCTTTTGTCTTTGTAGTAGCTATTTATTTACCTATCTTGGGACAAACACAGATCGACTAGGTATTTGAGCTACCTCTATGGATCTGTTATCTTAAAGTTAAGTCTTGCGAATAAGAAAAGGAATTGGCAACAGGATGGCATAGTCATAATCAATTCAGGCAGTCCTGCAGTTCAAACCTACCTAATGTCATTTTAGTGGCACAGTTCAATTTGAAGAAGTTATGTTTGGGATCTGATGTAAAGCATTGGAAGAATTGATAGATGACTAGTTATAACCTTGGATCTTTAACCTTCGTTTTACTTTGGTTTCAATACTAAACATCAACCTATAAAATTCAAGTCCTTGTTGCTTCTTCAATATTTATCGGCGTGGTATACTGGTAGTGTTGCATGATTTCTTGTGCTAATCTTGTTAGTGATACATATTGTTATGTGCACATCCCATGTATCTACTATCCTTCTCACTGGATCTGAATTAACAACTAGGCGACAATGCTTTTTTTGCTGCTTTGACCTGGATGTTTCTTTGTGCTATACAAATAGCATTCGTTAAACATTCAAAGTTTTGTCTACTTTATGCATTTTGTTTTATTTTGTTTAACTTTATGCATTCACATTGGCACAACTCTTGATGTAACAAAGAATTGAAAACTTTTTGTTATAATAATTGTAGATAGCAGACAGTGAAAACAAACAGCGATGCACGGTGTTTAAATATAACAATAAAAGTTATTGTACATGTTAGTCTTTCTGTACGTGAGCTATGGAATTCATATGACAAGCCATAAACCATATATATCAGTTTAATTGCATTAATTCATGCCTAGCTTCTGTTTTCATCGTCATGTGCATCTATCTGGCTTGCTTGTAATAATGTATATGATGAAACTTAAATAGCGATATGAATAGATATCTTTCAGATTTGGCAAATCTGAAGGACATCTTTCACTTATCAAGATCAATGAATTTTTTTTGGAGAGCCAATATCAGTACTCTCGAGATTTGTTTGTTTTAATTTTATTTCATTTACACAAATTAATATATGATTTTTTTTGTAGGTGACAAAAATATTGAATTTTGTTCGAGATGTGATGGTTAAATATTGAAGATGCAGCAAAGTTTGGAAGTTTGGTTATGTTTTGATTTAGGAGAGACTTAATATTTTGTTAGTTCTTAAATTAAATACATTGGGTACATTTGTGATTGTGATTAGTGAAAGATCGATATAGGCGTGCAGAGGGGGGGTGAATGCACTTTCGTGGATCGTTTGATCTCTACACAGATGTTAGCGCAACGGAAATAATATGCAAAGGAAATAAAACAATAAATACAATGCTAACAAACCGTATTTAGTTGGTATCCACTCCGGCCAGGTGACTAATCCAACAATCCGTCGGTGGATCACTCCCCAGATAACCTCCGGCTAGAACTCGTCGCTTCTTATGGGTGGAGAAACCTCACCACAACACCAAGGACACTTCCTGAGTATATGAGACTACTAACTTGACCTATCCAAGCAAGTTTCGTCAAGAAACAAGGTAGGAAACGAGTCCCTTTAAATAGGGCTCGAATCTGAAACACCCGCTACCAGTCGACTGCCCAAATGGCAGTCAACTGGTCCCACTCAGATTCGATCGTTACAGCATAACGTTCAAATTCTGGCCAGCTGTTCCAGTTGGCACCAGTCGACTGCCCCAAGGGCAGTCGACGGGTGCGAGACCTAAGCCTAGGGTTTCTCTCCGAGTATAAATCTCTCCACACTCAAACCCTCCCGGCTTAACCCTGTTAGTGATATGAGAGAAGTGTCCTAAGGCAATCGCCTTATGATTGTAAATATTTATTTTAATAAATGAAAATTCACTATTTGAGTATACATATTTGTATATTTGATTGGGATCTTAAACTCATTTACTGAATGTCCGCAATACAGTTCACAGCATGAGAGAATTTGTGATGAATTCACAACTAGTGATTATATCTACATGTGCAATTGTGAAGTATTGAAATTGTCCCTAGTCGATGAATTGATAAATACAGACACTATCAATTCTGTTGAGACTAGCATGGGTTATTCTCTAATCAGCTGATTCTCACTGGCTGGTGACATTGGGATGTCCGGAGATAAACATGAATGCTAGTTAAGGGAACTAGTTCATTGGAGTGACTAGCTGTAAAACTTCACATGGTAGTCTATATATAGACATGTCAGTGAAGTTCTTACCGCAGCTTAAGTGCGATGTTCCTTTGACTTGCGGTGTTCAAGTCATCTTGGTCATGGAGACTTATACTTTAACATCTTAAGCAAGCATCTCCAAGGAGGTGTGGACCCAGGATGGTTGGGTATAAGCCGAAGTGCCCGAAGATGTTTGAACAGTCTACAAAGGATTCACCGCTCCTTGAGAGGAGATGTATACCCAAGGCCTATCGTCAGATTGTTACTCAAAGCCTCTGGCCAGAGCATGACATGTTTAGAGTATGAGTCTCTTAAATACATGAGAGTAATTAGAAATCCAAAGGACGAGAAAGACATTACTTGGGCTAGGTGTGACGTAGTCAGCCTAGTGGGGACTGACACACATAGACCATGTCCTGAACCAAGTGGGTATAAGATGGTGAAGGGAATGAGGCACGATTCATTAAAGCTGCTGAAGGGTTTCAGAATTATATCTGAGGTCAACCGTTGATCTTTCGATTAATTGGGGGTCATGATGTACTACTAGGTGCCACTCATGATCGTTCTATAATTGGTTGATTATAGACGGCCAACATAAATCGAAAGCCTATTTAGTCACACGCACTACGAGTAATCCGAGGGATTTAAAATGAGTTGAAAATTAGATTTTCCGATCAAGAGAAATAAGTCGAATCTGAATTTATCAGAGGCGCAACGGAAGCTTAAAATGGCTAAGTCTTTTGAAGGCTTATTGGGTGAATTAAATGAGTTTAATTCGCGAGGGATTGGCTTGGTGTGGCCGGCCAAAGAGGGTGCCCACCCTCTTTGGTTTGGCCGGCCACTACAAGGAGAGAAAACCAATTTATTTGGTTTATTTTATAAAATAAATCAAGCGCGATTTGTTTTATAAAATTATGGATAAATAAATCAATATAAAGAAATTTATATAAAGAGATTTATATAAAGAAATTTATATAAATAAATTTATACAAATTTATTCTTTTTATGGAAATTTAAAATGAACCATGGATCGGTTTATTTTAATTTTATAAAATCAATTATGAATTGATTTTTCAATAATAAGAAAAATTTATAAATTTATTGTAAATTTTATTCCATAATAAAAGGAGAGATGTATTTGTTTTATTATAAAGTTAGTTATAATAAAACTTGGCATAAACGGAATAATTCATAAGAAATTTTATAGGATAAATTTCTTATGAAAAATTCCGTTAAAGGGGAGACTTGGCAAGGGAGAGGCTACTATATAAAGGAACCAAGGCTAGGCTTGAATTCCTTAATTGAGTGATCAAGAGATCTAGTAGCTCTCTCCCTCTCTTATTCTCTCCCTCTCCTTCTCTCCTCCTCCAAGGGCCGGCGCCCCCCTCCTCATCCTAGGGCCGGCACACACCCCTCCTAGGGCCGGTGCACCCTAGGGTTGCCATGAGTTGTCTCCACCACGTAGGTGCCAAAGAAGAAGAAGAAGAAGCGGGTTGCATCTCCTTCCTTCCCGGAATCTTGATTTCGTTGCTTGGTGGTTAGTTTCCATCTTTCTCTCTTGATATTCTAGTTGTGCTTTTGGAGAATCTAGTAGTTCTCGTCGGCACAAAACTCGTGGCTTTGCGAAGTCATCCTGAAGAGAACTTGGCGTGGACGCGAATAGAGGCGGAGCTTCCAAGGGACGCTACAGTTGGATCTCGTCCCTTACCTCGAGTTACGAGAGGTACTAAGTAAATTAGTTTACTTTCCCGCAAAATTTTAATTTATGATTATGTCCACACATCATAAGGTTGCATGCTAGATACGTGATTAAAAATAATTTGAGAAATTATTTATGCTAATTCTTTCGCTGCACGTAAAATTTTAAAAATTTACGAACCCGTATCCTTGTCAACATGCACCCGGTCCCAACAGTGGTATCAGAGCCGGTTAGTGTTCGACATAATCATATAATTGTTTTGCGGAAAACTTTGTCATGATCTCAATTTTGAAAAATTTTCAAATTATGGAAACTTTCCAATTATGATAAATTTTAGATTTAGCAATTTCAAAGTTTGAAAATCCTTATGAAATTTTGCAAACTTTTGAAATATCATAGTTTCTGAAATTTTATGATAATAGTGAAAACTTCCCATCTTTGGAAACTTTCCAATTTTGGAAATTTCCTATTTTGGAAATATGTAAGTTTTCTTTATACCAGAAACTTACAATTATTCTGAAAACCTATTATGAAATCTCGCAATTTTGGGCACTTTCTTTCAAGAAAGTCTAGACAAATTAATGGATCATTAATTGACAATTAAATTCGAATTGGTTTTTAAATTATTATCAAAATTCTTTATTTTGGATTGAGCCTCGGGGAGCCGTCCAATTTAAAGTTAGTTGTTGTAATTTAATTTCCCATTTTGAATAAAATTGTCATGTTTGATTTGGTTATGCCTCGGGGAGCGGACCAAATTGAATTTACTACAAATTTCTTTTCTTTGGGTATCTGAGCCTCGGGGAGCCACCCTTAGAAAATAATTTGTTGTAATTAATTAATCCATGAACAAAAATATGTGATCAAATTTTAGAAATTTGATTTAAGAGGTGATGCTCTAACATATTGTTGTCTCCAAAATTAATTAGGAAAATGATTTCCTATAGAGTTTTCTTAAAAGAGATTTTCATGAAAATAATATGTGGTTGAATTAAGGGAATCTGTCTCTTAATTTAATAAGATTTGATTTAGAGAAATCGAAGACTTAAAACATATTATTTCCGAAATTAATTATGACAATTTAGGAAATTGTTTCCCAAAACAATTCCTTGAATAAAGTATGAAATTAGAATTAGAAAATCCGGTTCCTAATTCAAATAATGAGACTTGATAAATTAAGTCACATACATACTTTATTAAGAAAATCGTTAGTCATGACATAATTATATGTCATGAATGTGCTTAAAAAAGAAATGATGAGACCCAAAACCCCTTACAAAATATTAAGGCCAACACCTTCCATTAATATGGTTAGAATCGGAGTTTTGTTTCTCGTTTGGGTTGATGGACACATCCATGCCCGGCTTGAACCTCAACATGTTCAAACCATGGAATTAGTTTATGAATAATATAGTTGGAGTCAGAGGTCAATCCTTAGTTTTGGTTGTTGGACACATCCAAGCCTGACTAAACGGTTGAATGAGCTCCAACCATATTAAAACTATTTCTTGATTAATGAGTCAGCCTTAAGCTTGGAGCATCGATTTGTTGTGCCATAACCAAGGTCAATGTAAAGAGAGGTGCAGTTGGGTGTTATGTATAATGTTGCATACTTGTTAATGAGTTAACAACCCAATGATTTATGCAAACATTCAATTAGTTGATAGCATAAAGTGATAGTTACATATATGTGATATGTAATCGGTATAATTACCTACCTTCATAGCTAAGAATAACTTGATGGCTACAGCCATGGTTGTTCTTATCTATGGTTGGATATCAACCTATTTGGAGATGTTCCTACGATCTCCCGAATTGATAAAAAGGGTTATTCAATTTGAAAAATAAATAGGATTTTATTTATGAATGTTTATACATTCTTTAATTATTCTTCTCACATAAGCTCAATTTGTATTTCTAGGTTAATCACTCGATCATGTCTTCTCAGAATTTGTGTTCCATCTTGGACACCAATAAACTGACTGGGCCTAACATCATGGACTGGCTTCGAAACCTGAGGATAGTCCTCAAGGCAGAGAAGCTTGCTTATGCCCTTGAAGATCAACTTCCCAACCGTCCTCCAGAAAATGCAACTCCAGACCAGTTATTGGCCTATCAGAAACATGTGACCGATTCTGAACTTGCGAGTTGCATCATGCTAGCCTCTATGGTACCTGAGCTGCAAAAGCAGCATGAGCATATGGATGCTTATACCATCATCTTCCATCTTCATGAGTTGTTTGAAGAGCAGGCAGATCTGAAAGGTTCGAAGTCTCAAGACTCCTCTTCACCTCTAGGATGCAGGAAGGCACTTCTGCCTCACAGTTTGTGTTAAAGATGTTGGGGTACATTGAGCGACTGAACACACTCGGTTTTGCAATGGATCATGAACTAAGTATTGACTTAATTCTGCATTGTTTGCCCAAAAGTTATTCACAATTTGTGATGAACTATCGGATGAACAAGTTGGAGACTACCATTCCTGAGTTGCTCAACCAGCTGAAGACTGTAGAGCCTTCTTTGAAGCAGGATCAGAAGACGGTACTGTTAGTTGGTTCCTCGAAGAAAGGTTCTAAAAGGAAGGCCAAAGAACAGAATAAAGGAAAGAAGAAAAAGGCCAAAAAGACTGAGAAAACACCAAAAGGGACTTGCCATCACTGTGGCAAGGAGGGTCACTGGCGAAGAAATTGCAAGGTTTATCTTGAGTCCTTGAAGAAGAAGGCATCCGATGCCCTATCCTCTTCAGGTATCTTCATTATTGAATGTCACTCTATTTCCTCAAATACCTGGGTACTTGATATTGGGTGTAGCTCACATATATGTAATGACATACAGGGGCTAAGGAATAGAAGAAGACTCGTCAAGGGAGAAGCGGATTTGCGAGTTGGAAATGGAGCAAAGATTGCTGCTGTTGCCATCGGAACATATTTGCTAAAGCTCCCTACTGGACGTGTCTTACAATTGGATAATTATTATTTCGTTCTTTCGTTAATAAAGAACATTGTATCTATTTCATGTTTGAATGGAAAGGGTTATCATTTAACTTTTAGTAACAATTGTTGTTACATAACTTTAAATGGCGTTCTTTATGGGAATGGGACTTTGTGCAATGGTATCTACACGTTAGATTTATCCGGTGACGTTTTCAATATCGAAGTTAGCAACAAACGTGCTCGAATAGATAATCGAATAGACTCCTACACGTGACATTGTCGTCTTGGCCATGTAAGTAAGAAACGCATGACCAAATTACACCGATGTGGAATTTTGGAATCATTTGAACCCGGTTCATTTGATACATGCGAATCATGCTTAAAAGGCATGATGACCAAATTACCCTTTTTCGGAAAAGGTAAACCAGTGGGAGAATTGCTTGGTCTAATACATACTGATGTATGTGGACCAATGTCAACTCTCGCACAAGGAGGCTATAGCTACTTCATTACATTTATCGATGATCACTCACGATTCGGGTATGTATTCTTGATGAAACACAAATCTGAAGCTTTTAAGAAATTCAAAGAGTTCAGAAATGAAGTAGAGAAACAGCTTGGCAAAAGTATTAAGATACTTTGATCCGATCGGGGTGGTGAATACTTAAGTCAAGAGTTTCAAGATTATCTTAGGGACAATGGGATATTGTCCCAATGGACTCCGCCGTATACACCACAGCATAATGGTGTATCTGAGAGGCGCAATCGAACCTTGATGGACATGGTTAGGTCGATGATGAATCATGCAACTCTTCTTAAATCCTTTTGGGGCTATGCACTTAAGACAGCTGTTTACTTGCTAAACAGAGTCCCGACCAAGGTAGTCTCTACTACTCCATATGAGACATGGAATAGTAAGAAACCTCACTTAACTCACCTTAAGATATGGGGTTGTCCTGCTTATGTGAAGCGGACTATATCAGACAAATTGGATGCTAAGTCTGATAAATGTCTATTTATTGGATACCCTAAGGAAACGAAGGGTTACCAATTCTATCATCCCTTGGAACAAAAGGTGTTTGTTTCAAGGCATGCTGTATTTCTGGAAAAAAAATTTCTTTTACAAGAAAACAGTGGGAGTGGCATTGAACTTGATGAAGTTCAAGAAACTCCAATAGACATTACAGAGATACCTAGTCTAGACCCAAAACCAATAACTCATAATGATGAGCTATCAGTTGAACCTAAAACAACACCACCTCTTCGTAGGTCTGATAGGACACGCAATATTCCAGAGAGATACGGATTTCTGATAAGTGAATCGAACGACGTGTTACTCATAAGCGATGACGAACCTATCAGTTATGAAGATGTTCTGAAAAGTTCAGAAAGGGACAAATGACTTGAAGCCATGAAGTCGGAAATGGATTCCATGTACGAAAATCAAGTATGGGACTTGGTTAACCCACCTGAAGGGATTAAGCCCATAGGATGCAAGTGGGTTTTCAAGAAGAAAACCGACATGGAAGGTAATGTTGTTACCTTTAAGGCTAGATTAGTGGCAAAAGGATATCGTCAGAAACAAGGAATTGATTATGACGAAACCTATTCGCCAGTAGCTATGCTTAAATCCATTCGAATGCTCCTAGCCATAGCAGCTCATTATGATTATGAGATATGGCAAATGGATGTGAAAACAGCTTTCCTTAATGGAAACCTGCTTGAGGATGTATACATGATACAACCTGAAGGTTTCACATCGGTTGATAAAACCAAAGTATGCAAGCTTCGACGATCCATATATGGACTGAAGCAAGCATCCAGGAACTGGAACATCCGTTTTGATGAGACAATCGAAGAGTTTGATTTCTCACAAAATCCTGACGAAACTTGTGTGTACAAGAAGGTTAGTGGGAGTGCAGTCGTATTCCTAGTATTATACGTCGATGACATATTACTTATAGGAAACGATATATCAGTCTTACAGACAGCTAAAATTTGGTTGTCCAAAACTTTCTCCATGAAAGACTTGGGAGAAGCAACCTATATCCTTGGGATTAGAATCTATAGAGATAGATCAAAACGGTTGCTTGGTCTTTCGCAGTCTACATATATAGATCGAGTGCTAAAACGGTTTAGCATGTCGGAATCCAAGAAAGGTTACCTTCCCATCAGGCATGGGATCAACCTTTCAAAGTCTATGTGTCTGCGCATAGAAGACGAGAGGATTTGCATGAATAAGATTCCCTATGCATCCGCGATAGGATCTATCATGTATGCTATGTTATATACTAGGCCCGATGTATCATATGCTCTGAGCGTCACGAGCAGATACCAGTCTGATCCAGGAATGGATCATTGGGTGGCTGTCAAGACAATCCTTAAGTACTTAAGAAGAACTAAGGATGTGTTCCTAATATATGGAGAAGGAGATATGGTAATACGTGGGTATACAGATGCCAATTTCCAGACAGATAAGGATGACTCCAAATCTCAGTCTGGATACGTAT